>JARHVA010009157.1:147500-357399 GCA_037957365.1 Torreya grandis | reverse complement strand
CAATAATTATTCATGATCACCCACCCATAGGAGCACCAACGCTTCTTGTGTATAAAACATCAACTATCTCTCAATGTTGATTTCTCAACAAATGATAGCACTCTACAATATCTCTTCTCTTTTCTCTTATTTCCTCTACTCTTCTTAGCTAGATAAAATCATTAACTTCCATATTCTCTAAATGGCTTCCCAAGCCTCCTTTTATAGCTTTCCAAATGACCTTTGGCATTCACCCTTGCATGACCCTTTGTATTTTTTCTTTGTCTTTACCTTGTGACTCTTCAAATTTCCTCAAGGTGAACCTTCATGGAGAAATACATCCTTTTCCTATTTTGTCTTTAGTGATGACTCTTCAACTTCTTTATGGGCCCTCTTTTGTTGTTATGCAACCAAAAATATATTAGCTAATATTTATTAATATTAACACACTTTTAGCCAAGATATAAATATTAAAAACATCTCTAGAAATTAAATGCTAATTTGACATCAATGACAATATTTCCAACACCCTATTCTTTGCATACAACCAACCTATACACTTTTAAGCCAATTCAAGTCCTTACATCAACCCATAGTCCATCTCAAATAGACTTAGTTTTTATATTTCTTGAATTTTTATTCACTATTACACCAAGAAACTCTTAAATGGAGAACTACATATGTCTTGATCCCTCCTTAGATTAATGGTATATAGGTAGCGTGCCCACACATGGGGTGTGAAGCACGTCTAGTGCATCTTACACACACTAACCCTTTTCCCCATTCACCAAAGTTTATTTTAATTATATATAAGATACAAGTACATGAATAATCAGCTCTACAAGGTGCTCTATTGATAGTAAGGACCTAAATTTTTTTGTATAGGCTCACACTAAGTAGGAGAACAAAACTTAGAAAGCTTAGATTCTCAAGACTATAACACCAGAGCCTAGGGTATCTAGTCCCAATGCTCCTATCTAATCAAGAAATGAAGTTTAGGATTTTGTTTGAGATAGTGTCCCAATCCTAAATACAAATTTCTAGAACCTATCTTAGTTGAAATAGTCTAGATTAAGACAAGTTTGATTTTCTCTCTCTCATTACTATTTTGAGAGAAAGGTCTAATTATAATTAATTTCATAAATTAGTAGCTTTAATTAGGAATATTATTCATTGATTCTCTTACCTAGACCCAATTATTAAATAGGAATAAAACTCCATTATTCCTAAAAACAAAATCATTTGGTGAATCTGACTTACTTTTAATTACACATAAAAACCCTAGAAACCCTAGGGTAAATTCCTACCTAATTTTTCCCATACATTTTTGATTTTTTTCTTAATATTTAAAGCATAAATTTATCCAAATTATAAAATTTAGTATTAAATTTTAAAATAATTTTATTTCAAACCCTAGTTGCATCAACTAGCTCCTAGTAATTTTCCAACATTAATTCAATAATTTCCTAAATTTTTGCTTGTGCATATAAATCAAAAATTTATCTTAAATCTTAAAATTTTGTAGTAAAATTTAAAAATAAATTTATTGTAAACCCTTAGTTACATCAACTAGCTCCCAGTAATTTTCTAATAATTTTCCAATCATTTTCTAAAATTTTTATTCTATATTAAAATAAGAAAATCACTTTTAAATTTCAAAAATTCATAGTAAATTTCAATTTTTTTCCCCTCAAAACCCTAGTTGCATCTACTAAGCCCCCTTAAATCAAGCACTTTCCATGACTTTTTGAATTTTTTATTGAATACTTAACTCATAAATTTATTTTCAATTTCAAAAAATTCATAGTATTTTCAAAATATTTTTGAAAAATCCCTAGTTACATGTACTAGCTCTTATTTGATTCTTGAGGTATCCCTTTACGTCCATAATCAAATTTAAAAATGATACTCATTTATTTACAAACTTTTAATTACATTTATTGAAAATAATAAGGAAACCATATTGGGCCCTATCCTGTACATGAATGATGAAGTCTATCATATGTTAGTACAAAGATTCATTATTTGCATTTCATGCTTATGTTTCATTATATAGATGATACTACAAAAATTCATTGCCAAAAATACACAAAATCTCAAAATTCTTTTTGTATATTCTCTTTTGCCTATCCAAAAATAATTACCAACTCCATTTTTACAAACGCATTCGAAATATTATGTTACATGTCAAAATTTTATATGCCTTTATGAAAAAATTCATAATCTCTACCCTTTACTTTCTATTTCTCATGTGGAATTTTTTTTCAAGTTTATTATGTCAAATGCATTCAAAATATTATGTTACATATCAACATTTTATTGCCTTAATGCAAAAATTCATGATCTCTGTCATTTACTTTCTATCACTGATGTGGAAAATTTTTTAAGCTTATCATTTTAAAACATGTTAGAAATGTTTATGATTTATGTCAAAATTTTCTATGCATTCATGAAAAAATTCATGCTCTCTCTCCCTTGCTTGCTATCTCTCATGTGGAATGATATTTATAAACATATTTTTATACAACTTATAGCTCCAATTACATGATTTTATTCCACATACATGGTTTATACCTAGAGAATCCATTTCATAAGCTAACAACCACCTATCAAGTTTTAATGTCATATATTATACAAAGGAAACAATTTCCTTCTCCTCTTCTCCCCCAAGAGGATGATAGTTATTTTACCTCTAACTAGGTCCATGCTATCACCCATCCAAAAGGTGAGGTAGCCTACACTAGTTTTTGTATTGCATACATTAATCCTATAGCTTATTCAAATCCTCTTTAACATATGTGCTTACAAGCTCAATAAAAAATAACTAGGGCTTGCACTTATAAGGATCTAAGGGATGAAATCACTAGTATGAGCAAGTTAATTTCAGAATTACAAAACATAGATCATCTATTGCATGACAAGATCAAAACATTGGAAAAGTAGATTATAATACAAAAGCCTCAAAGGCACCTTAGTGTCAATCATGTATATGCACCTTCACCTATTTAATTAGTTGCAAGCAATGTTACATATCAAAACAAGAAATCACAACAAAATTAACTCTATAACTAGTGATTTAAAAGGCATTCATTGATCAAATAATAGTTCAAGTGGAGGTTCTAAGGGAAATGATTAAAGTTAAGTTGATCAAACTAACTCCTCTATATCTAGTGAGAAGATCCAGATATTATTTTGCATACCACAAAATACATGGGCATCACACATATTCATGTTTGGCATTAAAATAACATATACAAAAAATAATTGCTAATAAGCACCCTATACAAGGTAAATAAATAAATCAATCCATAGTGACATAGGAACACATTCACAAAGGTCAAATTTAGAAAAATTAAAAAAACTCGTTACCAAAGCATAACTCAAAACAATAAAAGGATCAAAAAGCAAAATTAGATCAATAAAATAGTACCACAAGCATATGTAAAGAATTAAAAAGATGCAAATCTATCTCTAAAAAATGAGGCTTAACTTTCAAAGTAGTATGGGTTTAGTCAATAATATCTATAATAGTTTGGTTATCAAGGTCAAGGGTTTGAGCCAATCATGCTCAAGGCATCACTACTCCTATTTTAGTAGTTGATAATGTTTGTCACCAAGGTTTTGGGATTTATTGAACATCCTAAGACAAATCATTCACAAACACAATTTATCAAAGGAAAAGATCCAGATAAAATAAAATTAAACATGAGCATTCCATTGGTTCAAGATCAAGATGATAATGATGAGTGGAACAATACAAGTTATTTTGATGTTTAAGATATGGACAAAGGAATCTAAATATTTAGAGGTCATATTCATATCCATTCTCTTATGGTTCATAATCACTCATGATTCATTTGCTTAATATAGGGCCACCATGATAGGGAGTCCTCCCACGAGACTCATTAGTTAGTATCATTTTTTCTCAGTATTACTTGTACATAGCTTCTTTTCAAATTCCTTGTAAATAATCTTCTTATGATTACTTGTACATAGCTTCTTTTTAAAATTCCTTATACATAATCTTCTTATGATTAATTATATATAGATTCTTTTAAATTTATTGTACATAGTCTCCTTATGATTGATTGTATATATTTCAAATATTTCAAAAATCCAAAAACATCCAAATATAATAAAACACCAAAAAAACATTTTTGATTGTATACATCATCCATGTTTTACATTGCTAATATCATGTTAGGACTTACATTTGTTATTTCATGCTATTGTATGTTGACTTATCTACATTACCATGCTTCACTTGATCTTCTTTGAGTGTGTGTAGTGACATCCAACTTTGCTTCACTCTACCCATTAAGGGGACATCCTACTTCTACATTCAAAACACACTTTGATATACATACCCATTAGGGGCATCTTCTACATGACTACACCATATAGGTTATGTCATTCCTACACTACATACTCCAAGTTATCATGTTGATATACATTACTTATTAGATTACACAAATTACTATACTGACATTTCACTAGTATCTAGTACTTATGTATCTCTTAGCATATAGCTAGTCTTGTAATAAACATGTATTGCATACTTTCACTCTTGATTTGATTAGATAGATGTTAATATTTCCAATTATTACATGCTTTCTCTTCTTATTTAGTGTAGCTTATTGGATTGTATTTATAGTTCTTACTTGTCTCCTATATGTTCTTTAGGATATTTGCTAATGTCCTTTTCTTCTATTCATGTGTGTGCCTTAGGATATTTTCCAATGTCCTTTAATTGTAATCTTCTATGTGTATGTGGACCTTATGCCAAATTTAATTGATTTATTTGTATTTGTATGTGGCATTTGAATATGCCTTATATGCTTGCTTTCTAGTTTGAGTGACATGTGCCCATGTCCCTTGTTTGCATGGCCCCTTGGTCACCCTTGTATGCTTCTTGCTTTAAGTGCTTATAGCTTGATTGATTCTTGATTATTGAAATTCCATGATCCATATCACAAATTTTCATATTCTTTTGGATGCCATGATGGACATAATGCTCCATCCCTCCAATTAAAAACTAACAAACTAACAACTAACACTTTCAATTCTAGTTCAGTACATTACACATGCTATTACATTATTACATCTATCTAAGCATACTCCTATTGATCTAACAATCTCTCAAATCAAACCATGTTATATCTTGAGATATCTTATTGATTATCATTACTATATCATATATAATTTTTAGCTTAACAAAATTGTAGGGCTTCTTCTTCTAAGAGTAGTCATTTTAGGGTACTTATTTCTACTCTCAAAAGATGGAAAAATAAATAGGGGTTTTAGTATAGAGACCAGAGCTCCTATTGATAAAAAAATCCAATTTTAAAACAACCAGAATAACAACCAGTCATCAAATCACTTAGAATAGACTAGGCAGACAATCATAATTTTAGATTAGCGATCAGTTTTAGCCTAAGACAATAGTGTTGAGGCTGGACTACAATGTCAAAAACTAGGGTACTAATTTTTGGCACTCCTATCCAAACAAAAGAAAAACTAGGTTTTCTAAAATTAGGTAGAAATGTAGGTTTAGCTACAATTTTTTACAATCAGACTAGTTCAGATCAATAGTTTTTCATATAGTTTTCTCAGAGAATCTAGATATAGGGGGCATCATACATGGCATGATTTGTTCTCACTTACAATTTTAGATATGATAGTTGGTATAGCTTCTAGATCATAATCCATGTTTTAGACACCAGTGATTGGGGGCAGATTACACAACACTTTTACTTCTTTTCTTTCAATTTTTAGCCTTACCCAGGCATTCTCAGTAGTTGGATGCCTTATTCCATTTATAGGTGGTTGGAATCATTTTAGAGTGTCTTTCATACAATCTTAACCTCCACATTCCTATGTGGCTTCCACATAAGCCAGATTTTTAGTTTTAGAGCGGCTTTCATACAAGCCTAATCTCCATCTTTTTTGAGCTGGACAAGATTGGCCTAAATTCCAGTACACATTCAATTATCCACACCACATTGTTAGATTTATAGATAATTTATGGGCTTTAAGAGCCATATCATATGGCATACTTCTTCATACTAGTATCATTTTATAGCTTCATTTCATAGGGCAATGATGGATCCAAAGGGCTAGCCTTTGTATTCTTAAGACACCTATTCAAAAAGATTGGACACATAGGCCAGACATTAATTAACACATGAATGATCATCTAGCTTCACTCAGTAGGTAATAAAGGAGCCAAAGGGCCAACCTTTAGATTCTTGAGCCATTTTCTAGGGAATTGAGCACTCAACTCTATTCATGATATAACTTTTGGTATACCATCCAACACATCTAGCATTACTCAGTCTTACTCAGTATCAAAATAGGTTTTATATTGGTTCACATACCTGGTGAGGTGTATTCATTCCTTTCTCTTCCTCTCTCTTACCCAAATTTGTACGTTATTATTTATATTGCATATAATAATAACTAAACTACTCTTTATTTAATTTTCATAGATTCACACTTACACAACATGTTCTCTATGCACTATCCATCATTACTCAGCATCACAATCTTCATGGAATTCACATTTGTAGGTAAGTTCAAGTATTTTTTATATTTTCCTTTATCCTAGTATTTTTATTTATTTTATCACTAAAATAAATGGAGGGGAATGTAGTCATATAAAATGAAAAAAATTATAACTTGAGCATGGCTAAAGACACCCCACCCTTAAGTATATCTTACTTTCTCTCTTGACTCTCTTAGGCTTACTTTCACTGATTCTCAATCATCTATGGCCTTACAAACTTGACCCTAGCTAAGTTAGGACCCTATCTTCATAACTAATCTATCCCCCTAGGTCTCATCTACTCAAAACAATAGTGCCAAAGTTGGACTATAGTGTTGGACCCTAGGGTGTCCCCTTTTCCACAATCTTTTTCAATCGTAATTTGAGCCCATATTACCATTTTTATTTGATTCTTCTTGTTCATAATGTTGACCTAGTCTGGTTTCATCTAATCCATGACCAATAGATCCCTATAATATCCCATTAAAAGATAATTTAGAAAGGGTCAACAAATATCACTCAAGTAATCAAGAATATAAGTAAGACCACTCAAGAAATCTTCCCTATTATTTGAATACAACTAGTTTAAATACTTTCAAGACAATTAAAGTCCTTACACAAGCCCCTAGTCATCCCAAGCACACCTAGTTTTTGAATTTATTACATTTTGATTCACTATAGTACCAAGCACTCTTAAAGGGAGAATTACATATGACTTGATCCCTCCTTGGAGTATTGGTATGTAGGCAACATGCCCACACATGGGGTGTGAAGCACATCTAGTACATCATACACACACAAACCCCTTTTCCCATTTCCCAAAGTTTCTTTTAATTACATAGAAGGTACAAGTACATGAATAATAATCTCTATAAATAGATCTGTTGAAAGTGAGGACCTGAAATTGGTACATAGGCTCATACTAAGTAGGTGAACAAAACCCAAAAAGCTTAAATCCTTAGGAAAATAGCACTAGAGAATAAATATAACACTAGAGCCCTGGGTGTCTATTCCTAGTACTCCTGTCCAATTAATAAATGAAGTTGAAGATTTTATTTATGATAGTGTCCCAGTCTTTCATACAAATTTCTAGACCCTGTCTCAGTCAGAATAGTCCAGAATAAGCTAAGTTTGATTTTCTCTCTCTCATTGATATTCTTAAAAAAGGTATAATTATAATTTAATTTCATAAATTAGTAGATTTAATTAAGAATATTATTCACTGATTTATCCTACCCAGACCTATTTGTTAAATAGTAATAAAGATCCATTATTCCCAAAAAAAATAAATCAAGTAGGAAGCTTGATTTCTCAAGGTTTTCACAAATCTTAAACATGATAAATGACTTAAAATACAAATATGTGTTTCAAAACATCTAATCATGCTTAAGAAATCAAAGGCAAAACAAATGAAACAAGACTTAATTGAAGAAACAACCATGAAGATGCAAAGAATATTTATAGAGACAAATAACAAGAAAAAAGTAAAAAAAATCTATGAGAAGCAAATGAGTGAGATCCACCTACCTTAGATGCAAATGGGTCAAAGATAAGATAATCAAAGATGATCTAAAGGATGAAATTGCATAGCTAGGGGTTTGAAAATGTTGTTACTTGGTCAATTAGCTTAGCTACCAGGTGTGAATGAAGTGGAATTTCAAAATATATATATATATATATAAATAGATCATTAATGACAAACATGGGAAAGCCACATAATCCTTTGATACTTTTATCAATCTCTTTGAACTACTTTACTTGTTTTTAGAGTTTTAAGTAGAGAATATTCATAAGCCTAGGTAGGTCTAGGTTGAATATTATATCGATTTCATGAACCTGCATTGATTTTGATTGTAACATTATGTTAGTAAAGTAGTACTGAAAACTTGATTAGGTCTAGGCCATGTTTAGTGGATTTGTAGGACTACTTAGCTTAATTTTGGTAATGCATTAAAGTAAAATTGATAACTTTGGTTTTAATTAATAAGAGTAGTTTAATTTTGTGGGATAACTTTGCTTTTTTTTAATAATTAGTTTAGAGAACCTAATTTGCATTATGAATGAACCAAAACACTTAAGCTTCTTTGATTTGCTGAAAGAGATGAGTAAATGGGTTTTTAGTGATGACTTTAAGTAATTATTTTCAATCTTTTAGAGTGACTAGGAAAAATTGGGGAAAGTAATAAATTAGACAAAACAACAACTAAAAGTTAAACATTTTATTTAGAGGACTGATTCAACAAGTACAACTGGCTCACATAAGACAAGGATATAACATTTTAAATAGGGGTACCCCAAAATTTAAAGTGTAAAATTTTGGGGATACCAACTAGCTCTGACTAGGAACATCTTTGTTTATATGATAAAGAAGGAAACAAGGGTGAGATCCTAGCATCTTTAGTTTTCTATCTTATATGTTGGGTATGGGGTCTTTATAGAAATTTAGTCACAAAAAACTACAAGATAGGCAAACAATCATGAAAGAAAAAAATAATACCAAAAGAAAGACTAAATTCATTAATTATATACATACAGGTGTTTACCCTATTGCTCAATTCTTGTAGAGCTTCAAGTGCTATCCATTGAATGCTAGCGATAATGTAATCTCATCTTGATAAGCTAGGATGAAGCTATCTCTTTTAGTAATGCTCTTTATAATGAAAGGTTCTTTCTATAGAGAGTCAAACTTACCATGTTTCCCTTTCTATTCATTTTGCTTATCCCATAGAAGTACTAAATCACCAAATTCAAACTACCTATCCTAAGCATTTTTATCAAAGATCTTATTTACTATCATTTGATGATCAACTAACCAATCAACAACTTAAACATATATTTCTTGTAGTTCAATGAGAAACATGATTATTTTGGTTTGTGAATCTTGATATGTACTATATTCAATGGATTTAGATAATTATAAAGTAGGTAGTTCTATATTTATTGGTATCTTATCATTTATTCCATATAGCAATTAAAAAGGAGACATACCTATATATTTCTTTGGAGTGATTCTATCAGCCCATAGTGCATCAAATAACTTCTTGTTATAGGTTTGTTGGTTATTGTCCACTAGCTTCTGAATGATGGTCATCAAATTTTTGTTACTTGATTCAACTTGACCATTTCTTTTGGGAAAGTGATTTGAATAATGAACCAAGCCTATCCTATATGAGTAACAAAACTTAGTCAATTATATAGAGGAAAAGTTGGCTACATTATTTGTTATAATTTTATGAGGTACACCAAACCTTACAACAATATCATCTTTGATGAAGTCACATATAACTTTAGAAGTGGCATGCTTAATAGTAATATATTCAACCTACATGATTAAATAACTAGTAGTAGTCAAGACATAACAATGTCCAATACTTGAGGAAGGATTTAACATACTAACAAAGTCCATGCCCCATTGATAGAAAGGTTCACCAATAACTAGTTTTATAGGCAAGGATGACAACTTGATTCATCCTATAAAATGATGACATGCCTAACATTTATCAACCCAATCTAAAGCATGTTGAAATATATTGGGTTAAAAACACCTTACTCATAAAATCTTGTGCACTGTGACTCTTGATGAGAAGTGATCACATGCTTTGTCATGAAACTACTCTAGTAGTCTTGTTTGTTTCTTTTTGTCCACATAGTAGAGAATTGCACCATCAATTCCTCTTTTTTATAGACCATTATACCAAAGGGCATAACCCTTTGATTTTATCTTGATGATACATTTTTCTTTACATATCAAATCAACTGGGCATTATCCATAGGTCAAGAAGTAAGAAATCTTGTTGTACCATTCATCAACTAGGTCAACAAAACAACACCATGGTTAATTCTTCCTCTATTTAATCTTTAAGAGAAGATATTGCTATATTTGTATAATTAGGTTTTATCTCTTTCATTAAATATGTGACCAAGGAGTTTTCTTTTAGTTATAAAAAATATTGATTTCTTTGGATTTAAAGAAATCCCATGTTTCCTGTATTGGATAAGAACTTCTTCAAGATCAATCAGGTGATCACCTCTTTGCTTAGAAAATACTATCAAGTCATCCAAGTACCAAAATACTTTTGTTCTTTAAATGAGTAAAATCTAGGTCCATAGCTTGCTAAAAGGTTGCTTTAGCATTAATTAGCCCAAAAGGCATATTCTAATAATCAAAAGTTCCCTATTGGTTTGTAAAAGAAATATTGTATCGATCTTCCTCAAAATTTTTTTATGTGATTATATGCTAAAAATCCATCCAATATAGATAACATCTCTAAACCTATAACTACTTGTAAGATGTGATCCATAATGGGTAGGGGATAATTGTCTTTAAGAGAGGCTTGGTTCAGATTATGAAAATAAACACATAAGTGTATTTACTCATTTTTATTTATTAATGGAACCATATTTGATAACCATTATGAATGATGAATTGGGTAGATGATCTTTGCATCAAGAAGCTTTTGAATTTTAGCATAGATAGTACCTGATATGGTTGGATTGTGGTGATGTATCTTCTACTTGAAAAGCTTCACCTCTAGTTGGAGTGGAATATAGTGTTGTACATAATATGGATAGAAGGATTTGAGGTCTTTGTAGGACTAGGTAAACACATCAATTTAATTTATGAGAAGATTGATGAATGTTTCCTTGTATTCTTAAGAGCAACACTTACCAATGTTAACCATCCTAAGCTCTTCTTCACTGCCCAAGTTAATCTGCTCTACTTTTGGAGAAGTATAACTATACTCTTTATTTTTCTTTATGATCTTATCATGTTTGTCAAATATTTATTATAAAGAGAATAAGCCCTTAGGAATTTTATTTCCATTTAGCTGAATTATATCCTGATTATGAGTAAGTTTAGGATTAGTAATACCTTTTTGTTGTCTCACATGGATGTGAGCTACTTCCTTCTAAGTAAGGTCCTTCAAAATTATCTTATTACTCAAAAAACATAGTTATTTTATTATCATCATTGAAAACTTTCTACTATTCAACATTATCCAAGACCTTTGGATGATAGACCATCTCTACTTTATAGTTACCTTCTCTAAAAAGTGTTGGTTGTTGCTCAAGCCTAAGTAGTGATATAGTAAAAAAAAGTGAATCAAATTTGGAGTTCTAATCTCAAGGAACTAAGTTGATTGAGAAAGTAGAGAAGTCAAGTGTGGTACTCAGAACTTGATCATGGTAGTGTTTCAACTTATCTTTCTTCACCTAATACTAACCTTTGATTTGTCTCACTATCAATTTAGCATTACCTTGTGTTTTAAGGAGCCTAACTCCTTTTTATTTTTCTTATTTAAGTCCTAGTAAGAGTGTTTCATATTTAGTTGTATTTTTAGTTTTTTTGAATATGAGTTTATAAAAATAGGGAAATATTTCACCATCAATGGATATCAATACTACCCCTTACCTAAACCAAGAAAGCTACAGCTAACATCAAACTCTAAAATCCATATCTTGTCCTTGTATTCTTCTTTCTCTTTTTCTTGAATCTCTTTGCCCATTTCAAGATAGTAAACTCCATAATTAGATTCCTCATAAAGAATGTGTGACTTGGATCATTAGATTTGAAAACCATGTTTTGGATTTATTTTTAGGTTCCATCTTTTGATTCACTCCATTGATTTAAATGTGAGCACATGACCAATCCATTTTTACTTTTTTTCATAGATCCTTGTAGAAGTTTTTACTTAGAAACATTCCATAGGAAACAAGAATGTCTACTACTAGAATTTTCATTTTTAATCTTTTATCTAGAAAGGTTGCCAAGACTACTTAAGCATCTTTGATTTGTCTGATTAGGGGAACCTACCTTTCCATTGAGTAACACCTACCTATTGTCTTAGTCAAGATAAGACCAAGAGCATGAAATACCTTAGTTGGCATTACATTATACAAAGCTCTAAAATCTAGAATGTAATTACTTAACTTAAATCCATTAATCATGAGGGAGACATAAAATGGATGTATCCTTTATAATGTAGAAGTGGGTGTGGATGAAGTAGCAACAATAATATTCTAGGAAGGAAATTATTTGGGAGTAGGTAAGATACCTTTAGAGGTATTGAATAAGTTATTTGACCCTTTACTTTGAACATATTTGACTAATCTATTCAATTGATTTGGGTAAGATCTCAAGTACTTAGCTTTTGACATCTAAATTTTGATTTTATTTATATGGTCAATTACATCAAAAGAGGGAATGAAAGCAGACATGACATGACTAACCTCAGTGGTATGAGTTATTGGTTTGTGAGTCTAAGAGGAAAAAGTTGTAAACTTATCATTACAATCCAAAGAAGAAGGTAGAGGACCACCTTTCTTAAGAATAATTACATCTACTCTAGAATATCCCTTATATTTATCTTGTTTTTTGGTAGGTTTATCACTAGCTTATTGAGCTTGTGACCTTGTAAAAACTTCAAATGAATTACTATGATCTTATTTGAATTATTATTCATAGTCACTTTCAGATTGATATTCTAGGCAATCAATATTGGAGTCACCAATAGGATCCACAAAGTCATCTTCATCACCAAGACTTTGATGAGTATCATCAGTCAACTAGTCTTCCTCACTCATCTCAACATGATTTCTAGGAGCATCTTCAATTACCAGTCTCTACATAAGACTAACAATGTAGTTTCTATTTTGATTATTAAAATTTTGGGTAGGTGTATTCTTACCAGGGGCAACACCTCCATGATTACCTTGAGTGATTTGTATTTTTATTTGAAGCAAGTCATTAGCCAATTCTTTCAATAAAGGATCGGCAGTTGATATGGTTGAAATGGTAGAGTATCCCTTAGAATTTTTTTTCTTAATCTTACTAGCCATTATCAAATTATATTCAACCTCCATATTAATATTTTAAACTGCTACTAAATCAACTAGTCATGCTCTTCATAGCTAATAACTAACTTTTGATAGCTAGGTTTTGATGAAGAAACACTTTTGATTGTCTACAGTGGGTAGTGAAAATTTAGGAATTTTGTAGAGAAATCTATTAAACTTGGTGATAAAATCATGCATGTGTTCATGTGGTTCCTTCTTGAGTTGATTAAGTTGATCCTATATGCATCTTTAGTATCTTTGAGTCTATTCTCGAATTACTCATGCATAGTATCCCAATTGGTTATGGTGCCTAGAGCTAAATGGTAGAACCATTCTATAGCTAAGTCATGCAGAGTCTCAACAATGAGTCTAACAAAAAAATCTTCATGTTTAATTCCAATTACTCCACATGCCACGAAGAAGGTATCCAAGTGTTCATATGGATTTTGTTTACCATCACTAGTAAATTTAAGAAAATTCTTCCTTGATCCTTTTGGCAGGTCATGTAGAGGAAGAGTCAAATTTAAAAGACCAATAGCTAGCCCCCATGGGATAAGAAGTGGTAACACCATTCTTATAGAATTAAGTAACTATGGATTAACTAGTTGAATTATCTTGAAAGAATTATGCTGAAGCTAATGTGTAGGAGATGTTACTTACCTAATAGGTGAAAGACTAACTCTTTTGGTTCTATCTTAAATAGGGAAATTGAAATGCTCTTATAATTTAAATAAGTCATCTTCTTGACCCTACACTCTACTTGCTCTGGTGTAAAGTTGATTTGATAGATTGGAAAGAATAAATCTTTGCTCGTAGCAATTTCAATTTATAGGCAAAACATGGGTGGTAGTTTACATCAGCATGTAGGAAGATTGAAAGGAAAACTAGAGAGTAAATTGGGTATAGAATTGGTGATTTAAAAACATGCAATAAGCTAATTGAAATGGGCACATATATTAATAATAAGAGAAGTTAATCTCAGTAGAGAATTAAAAATAGACAAACATGTTTTTTAGCACGTAATGCATTGAGTAGTAGTTTGAGAATTTTGAGATTTTAAGAACTCAGTGAAATACTACACCTATCCCAACTAGTCAATGCAATCTGGATTTAATTTTGGAAGTTAAACTCATAGTTCTCCAATAGAGTCACTAAAAACTATTAGATATTTTTCATGTAGTTAAAATTACCTAGTCAGTCATGGGATTAAATCCCCTTCATTTAATGATGAAACTACCGTGAAAATATCTCTATCTATTTTTAATTACTTATAACTTATAGTTATTCATAGAGTATACAAATTATGTGTAATTTATTCTAATTTGGGGTATTAATTTAATCACTTCATTCATAATCCATAATAAAAATATCTTGCATTAAGTAAGCAACTAATTTTGGGGATGTAAACAGAGTTTTAGATAGATTGGAAAATAGAGAAAAGACTAGAATGCTCAAGAAAGGAAATAAATAAAAGAGATGCACTTCAAAATAAATAGTGTTGTAGAGTTTACTGTATATATGCAAATAGATAAACATATAATGGTGATAACCTTTTCATCAAGTGATCAAGAAAGTAATGAATTCAATTTGGATAAATAGATAGTACAAAGTTTACCATTTTATCTTCATAGAACACATAGATTGATTCCCTCAAACACAAAGTTCTTCATAAAACAAACTTCCTTGTTATTCACTTTCAACAAAATTCATACAAAATAGTCCAACTATCTAAACACAAAGTTTTAGATTTTTTAACTTTCTTATACAATGGTTGCAATTAATTTCTTGTAAAAATTATCATCCTCAGGCATGCAGGCTTGCACTTCTATTTATACAATTTTTAGATACCAAATTCAAATAGGAAACAATCACTTAAATATCCATGTGTTGTGCTAAAATTAGAAATGGGGTGAATGAAATCTTTCTTGAATTTCTCTTCTATGACATGCAATAGTTGATGACAAGTGGTGATGCATGGACTCCTTTGGATCAAACACCAAATCCTTGCATGTTGTGTAGAAGTAACTCTAGTAATTTGCTTTTACAAAATAAATTTAATCAATGACATTTTGGCTAAATTAATTAAGTCTTTCAATTTCACAAATTAAATTTACTTTACAAATAAATTGGCCAATGACATCTCTTTACAAAGTAATTACTTGAAACAAGATTACTTGTAATACATTTGAGAAAAGAAAAGAAGAATATTGAGGAAAAAGAAAGGAAGAAGTCTCTTTTAAAACTTAAAGTAAACATCTAGTCCAATCATGAACTTGTTTTCTACATTTCTCCCTATATTTGATGTGCTGAGACATCATTAGTTGTATAACTACATCATCAATCTTAGCAAGTGCTTGTCTCTCTATTTCAAATCTTAGCATTTATTTCGTTAATCTCCTAAAATGAGATTTTACCTTTTCAATCCTTATCTCAAGTCTTTTTATCTCTTGTTGATATTTAATTAACTCCCTAATGGATTTGGAACCTAAAAAAGTAACCACTGAAGATGGGACTCCATCTCAAGAAGAGAAATAATGAATATTGAAAAAAATAGTGATGGTGGTGCAAGGTATATTTTTAGAGATAAATAACAATAAAAAGGTAAATGAAAAGATATGAAAATCACATGAGTGAGATCCACCTACCTTAGACACAAATGGGTCAAAGAGAAAATGATTGAAGACACTCTAGAGGATGAAATCGCATGGTTCAGGGTTTACAAAAATGGTTACTTGGTCAAGTAACTTAGTTTTCAAGTGGGAATGAGGTGGAATTTCAAATTTTTTATAAAAATCTAGCTCATTAATGATAAGCATGGGAAGGCCACATAAACCTTTGGTACTTTTATTGGGCTCTTTAAATTACTTTGCTTATTTTTAGCTTTTTAAGTAGAGCATCTTTGCAAGCCTGGGTAGGTCTAGGTTGATGAGTATCTTGGGTTCATTAACCTACATTAATTTTTCTTATAAATTTATGTCAATAAAGTATTACTAAAACCCTGATTAGGTCTAGGCTATGTTTGGCAGGTTTGTTATAATACTTAGCTTAATTTTGAAAATGCATTAAAGCAACTTGATAACTCTGGTTTGAACTAGGAAGAGTAGTTCAAGTTTATGGAACAACCTTGATTCTTTTTAATAAGTAAATCATTTTGGAGAACTCGATTTGCATTATGAACCAAAATAATTAAGCTTTTTTGATCTATAAAAATAGAAGAGTAAATGGGTTTTTAGTGATGGATTTAAGAAATTGTTTTCAATCCTATGGAGTGACTAGGAGCAATTGGGGAATGTAAGCAATCAGATATAACAACTACTAAAAGATAAATGTTTTATTTAGAGGACTAGTTCAATAAGTACAATTGACTCACATAAGACAAGGACGCAAAATTTTAAATAGGAGTACCCCAAAATTTGAAGTGTGAAATTTTGGGGACACTAGATGGATCCAATTGAGGACATATTTGTTTCTATCATAAATATGGAAATAAGGGTGAGATCCTTTCATCTCTAGTTTCACATCCTATATGTTGGGTATGGGGCCCTTGCAGAAATTTAGTCACAAAAAAACTACAAGATAGGTAAATAATCATGAAATCAAAAAACAAAACCAAAATAAAGACTAAATTTTTTTTTTATATACATACATGTTTTTACCCTATTGATAAATTCTTATATAGATTCAATTTATACCCATTTAATGGTAGTGGTAGTGCAATCCCATTCTGATGAGATAAGATGAAGTTGTCTCTTCTAGCAATGCTCTTTATAATGAAAGGTCCTTTCCACAAAGAGTCAAACTTGCCATGTTTTCCTTTCTTCTCATTTTTATTATCCCATAGAATGACCAAATAACCAACTTGAAACTAACTATCTCAAGAATTTTTATCAAATATCTTCTTTACTCATTTGATGATCAACCAGCTGGTCAAAAACTTGAACACATACTTCTTGCAGTTTAATGAGAAACATGATTCTTTTATCTAGTGAATCTTGATATGTAATATATTTAATAGCTTTAGATAATTTTAAATAAGGAATATCCATGGTTATTTTTATCTCAACATTTATTCCATATATCACCTAAAAAGGAAACATACCTATAGCTTTTTTTGAGGTGATTCTATCAGCCCACAATGCATCAAATAGCTTCTTGTGCCAGGTTCGTTGGTTATTGTCCACTAACTTGTGAATGATGGTCATCAAATTTTTTTTAATTGATTTAGATTGAATATATCCTTAAGGATAGTTATTTGAATTATGAACCAAATCTATCCCATATGAGTAATAAAAATCAGTTAATTCTATTAAAAAAAGTTGGTTGTATTGTCTGTTATAATTTTTTGAGGTACGCCAAACCTTAAAATAATATTTTCTTTGATGAAGTCACATATAACTTCAAAATTTGTGTGATTAATAATAATAAATTCAACCCACTTTCTAAAATATTTAGTAGTAGTCAAGACATAGCAGTGTCCAACACTTGAGGAAGGATTCAACATACCAATAAAGTCTATACCCCATTGACGAAAAGGTTCATCAATAACAACTAATTTTAGAGGCAAGACTATAAAATTGAGTTGTCCTATAAAATTATAACATATTTGAAATTTAGAAACATAATCAAAATTATATTGAAATAGAGTAGGCCATAAATATTTTGCTCATAAAATCTTGTGTGTTGTGACTCTTGCTAAGAAGTGACCTCCACAAGCCTTGTCATGAAATCGGTCCAATAGTCTTGTTTGTTTCTCTTTATCCACACAATAGAAAAATACACCATCAATTCCTCTTTTGTATATAAAATTATTACAAAGGACATAATCCTTTGATTTTAGCTTGATGGTACAATTTTCCTTATGTGTCAAATTAGCTGGGCATTCTCTGTAGGTCAAAAAGTAAGCAATCTTGTTATACCATTCATAAACTAGGTCAAAAAATAGCATCATGGGAAATTATTCCTCCATTTTAGCTTGAAGAGAATATGTTTCTATATATATATCATTATGTTTTATCTTTATCATTAACTACCATAAACCTCTTACTCTCACTAGCTTTGTAGGTTTTATATCAAGATCAAACTCTTGCACCTTAGATACCCAAGTGCTTCTCAATAATCTAGTTTTTAATATGTTAGAATTGACTTGAATATAGTGTCAAGTACACAAAATTTATTATGTGAAGACAAAATATAGTACCTAAAATTTTACATGCTTTAACTACAATAAAGGCATGTTTCTTCATCTATTAATACTTTAGTTCAGAGCGTTCAGAGCTCTTCAATGGTTGGCTCATAAAATCTATCAGGGATTTAATTCCTCTATCAATCTTTAGTAAAAGTATAGCTAACATGGTATGCTTAGAGGAATAACAATAAAGAAAAAATTCTTTACTAAAGTTTGGGGAAACTAACACTGGATCTTCAACTATTGATGCCTTAATTATTTCATATGCCAACTTGCCTTCAACATTCCATTTGAAATCTTGTTTCTTTTTCACCATATCAGAGATTTGGCAAGTCAACTTAGCAAAATAAAAAATAAATCTTCTAAGGAAATCTACTTTAACAAGGAATGAGTGCACTCCTTTCTTGGACATAGGCATGGGTAAACTCTGAATAACTTGACTTACTTTAGATCAATTTTGGTCCCTTATTTCAAAACTATGTGACCAAGGAGTTTTACTTTAGTTACATTAAATATTGATTTCTTTGGATTTAAGGAAATCCCATGTGTCCTACATTGGATTAGAACTTCTTCAAGATATACTAGGTGATCACCTCTTTGATTAGAAAAGACTGTCAAGTCATCTAGGTACACTATAATACTTTTATTCTTCAAATGAGAAAAATCCAGGTCCATGCTCACTAAAATGTTGTTCAATCATTAATTGGCCCAAAAGGTATCTTCTGATAAGAAAAATTTCTTCATAGGGTTGTAAAAGTAGTCTTATATTGTTCTTCCTCAGTAACTATTATTTGATTATATCTATAAAATCCATCCAACATAGATAACATCTCTGAACTTGTAACTACTTGTAAGGTGTGATCCATAATGGGTAGGGGATAATTATCTTTCAGAGAGTCTTTGTTCATATTATGAAAATAAATGCATAAGCATATTTCTCAATTTTTATTTCTTACTAGAATAATATTTTCTAACCATTCTGAATGATGAATTGGGTAGATGATCTTTGCATCAAGAAGATTTTAAATTTTAGCATAGATGGTACCTAATATGGTTGGATTATGGTGACATAGCTCCTACTTGAAAGGCTTCATCTTTGGTAGGAGTGGAATATGGTGTTGTAACTCATCTATTTGGAAGGATTTTAGGTCTTTGTAGGACTAGGAAAACACATTAACGTAATTTTTGAGAAGCTTAATGAATGATTCTTCATCTTCTTGAGAGCAACACTTACCAATGTTCACCATCCTAAGCTCTTCTTCACTTCTTGGGTTAATCTACTCTACTTCTAGAGAAGAAGTATCACCATACTCTTTCTTTTTCTTTATAAATTTATCATGTTTGAAAAATATTTATTATAAAGAGACTAATCCCTTAGGAATTTTATTTACCTTCAACTGAACTATATCCTAACTATGAGTAAGTTCAGGATTAGTAATACTTGTTATTGTCTCATGTGAATGTGAGCTAATTCCTTCTAAGTATAATCCTTGAAAATTATCTTTCTACTCAAGAAACATAGACATTTGCTTATCATCATTGAAAGATTGCCACTGTTCAACATTATCCAGGACCTTTTAATGATAGACCATCTCTACTTTGTAGTTATCTTCTCTAAAAAGTGTTGGTTATTGCTCAAGCCTGAGTAGTGATGTAGTAACAAGTGAATTAGCTTTGGAGTTCTAATCTCAAGGAGCTAAGTTGATTGAGAAAGTAGAGAAGTCAAGTGCGAAAATCATAACTTAGTCATGGTAGTGTTTTAGCTTGTCTTTCTTCACCTAATACTAACCTCTAATTTATCTCACTATTAATTCAACATCACCTTGTGATTTAAGAAGCCTAACTCCTTTTTCTTTTGCTTGTTCAATTACTAATAAGAATGCTTCATATTCAAATGTATTATTAGTGTTTTCAAACATGAGTTTATAAAAATAGGGAAATATTTCACCATCAAGGGATATCAATACTACCCCTACACCTAAACTAAGAAAGCTACAACTGCCATCAAACTTTGATGTCCATATCTTATCCTTTTCTTCTTCTTTCTCTTATTGTTGAATCTCTTTGCCTATTTCAAGATAGTAAACTCTATGATTAGATTCCTCAAAAAAATGTGTGAATTTGGATCATTAGATTTATAAATCATGTATTTGGATTTATTTTTAGGTTCTAGTTTTGATTCACTCCTTTGATCAGAATGTGAGCACATGACCAATCCATTTTTACTTCTCCACCTAGATCCTTGTAGAATTTTTTACTTAGAAACATTCCATAGGAAAAATGAATGTCTACTACTAGAATTGTCATTTTTGATCTTTTATCTAGGAAGGATACCAAGATTGCTTGAACATATTTGATCTTTTTGATTAGGGGAACTTGCCTCTCCATTGAGTAACACCTACCTATTGTCTTAGTCAAGGTAAGACCAAGAGCATCAGCTACCTTAGCTGGCATTACATTATTTGAAGCTCCAAAATCCATGATGTAATTGATTAACTTAAATCCATTAATCAAGAGTGAGACATAAAATGGATCTATCCATTTAGATGTAGAAGTGGGTGTGGATGAAGTAGCAACAACATCATTCTAGAAAGGAAACTATTTGGGAGTAGGAAAGATGCCTTTAGAGGTATTGACTAAATTAATTTGACCCTTTGCTTTGAACATATTTGACTAATATATTCAACTATTTTGGGTAATATTTCAAGTACTTAGCTTCTGACATCTAAATTTTGGTTTTCTTTATATGGTTAATTATGTTAAAAGAGGGAATGGAAGCAAACAAGACATGACTGAACTCAACGGTATGAGTTATTAGTTTATGAGTCCAAGAGTAAGAAGATATATACTTATTTTTAAGAGCCAAAGAGGAAGGTTGAGGACCACCTCTTAAGAATACATACCTCTGCTCTAAAATCTCCCTTCTCTTTATCTTGTTCTTTGGTAGGTTTCTCACTAGCTTGTTGAGCTTGTGACCTTATAAAAACTACAAATGAATGACTATGATCTTCTTTGAATGCGTCTTCATAGTCACTTTTGGCTTGATATTCTAGATAACCAATAGTGGAGTCACGATTAGGATCCAAAAAGTCATCTTCATCACCAAGACTTTGATGAGTATCATTAATAAATTAGTCTTCCTCACTCATCTCAACACAATTTATTGGAACATCTTCAATTGTCAGTCTCTGCATATGACCAATAATATAGTTTTTATTTTGATTATTAAAATTCTGGGTAGGTGCATTCATAACAGGGGTAGCACCTCCATGAGTACCTTGAGAAATTTGTCTTTTGACTTGAAGCAAGTCATTAACCAAGTTTTACAATAAGGGATTGATAGTTTGTGATGTGGCTAAAGTGATAGAGTCTCCCTTCTTAGTCTTACTAACTATTATCAAATCATCTTCACCCTTTTTAATAAGATTTTGAGTTATTACTAAATCAACTAGTTGTACTCTTCATAGCTTATCACTAACTTTTGGTAGATAGGCATTGAAAAAAAAACACTTTTGATTATCTATAGAGGGAAATGTAAGTTGAGTAATTTTTTAGAGAAATCTATTAAACTTGGTAAAAAAATCATGCATGTGTTCATGTGGTTCCTTCCTGAGTTGAGCTAGTTAAGTAAGCAGTATATGTGTATCTTTAGAAACTTTGAATTTTTTTTTGAATTGTTGATGAATAGTATCCCAATTGGTTACGATGCCTAGAGCTAAATGGTAAAACCATTATATAGATAATTCATGGAGAGTTTCAATAAAGAGTCTAATAGAAACATATTTATGTTCAATGCCAATTACTTCACATGCCATGAAGAAGGCAACCAAGTATTCATCTAGATTTTTTTTACCATCACTAGTAAATTTAGGAAAATTATTCCTTGATCTCTTTAGAAAGTTGTGTAGAGGAGGAGTCAAATTTAAAGGACCAATAGCTGGCCCCCATGGGACAAGAAGTGGTAATGCTATTCTTATGGGAGCAATTAATTATGGATTACCTAGTTGAATTATCTAGAAAGAATTATGCTAAATCTAATGTGTAAGAGATGTCACTTACCTAATAGGTGAAAGACTAGCTCTTTTGGTTATATCTTGAATAGGGAAATTGAAATTGAAATGCTCTTGTAATTCAAAGAAGTCATCTGCTTGACCCTATACTCTCCTTGATCTGGTGTAAGTTTGATTTACTAGATTATAAAGAAGAAATATTTTCTCTTAGCAATTTAAATTTATAGACAAAGCTTGGGAGGTGGTTTAATTCAACATGTAGTGAGATAGGAAGGTGAATTGGGGAGTAAACCAAGCATAGAACTAGTGATTTAAAAACATGCAACAAGTTAATTGAAAGGGGTGAATCTATTAATAAGAATAGAGGTTAATATCAATAGAAAATTAAAAATAGACAAGCCTGCTTTTTTAGCATGCAATGCATTGAGAAGTAGTCTAAGAATTTTGGGATTTTGAGAACTCAGTGTAATATTGTGCCTATCCCAACTAGCCTATGTAATATAGAGTTAATTCTAGGAGTTAAACTCATAGTTCCCAAGCAGAGTTACTAGAAACTATTAGCTAGGTATTTTGCATGTAGTCAAAATTACCTAGGTAGTCATGGGATTAAATACCCTTCATTTAATGGTGAATCTCCCATGAAAATATATCTATTTATTTCTAATTACTTATAAATTAAATTTATTCATAGAGTATACAAATTATGTAGCAATTTATCCCAATTGGATGTATTACTTTAATCACTTCATTCATGAACCATAACAGAGAGATTCTTGTAGCAAGCAAATAACTAATTTTGGGGATGTAAATGAAGTTTTAGATAAATTAAAAAATAGATAAAAGACTAGAATGCTTGATAAAGAAAATAAATAAAAGATGCACTTCACAATAAATAGTTTTGTAGAGTTTACTATATACATGTTAATAGATAAATATATAATGGTGATAACCTTTTCAACAAGTGATAAAGAAAATAATTAATTCAATTTAGATAAATAGATAGCACAAACTTTACCATTTTATCTTCATAGAACACATAGATTGATTCCCTCAGACACAAAGTTCTTCAGAAAACAAACTTCCTTCTTACTCACTTTCAACAAAATTTATAAAAAATAGTCTAAATATCTAAACACAAAGTTTTAGATTCTTAAATTTATTATACAATGGTTACAATTTCTTGCTTGAAAAAATATCATCGTCAGGCATGTAGGCCTACACTTCTATTTATACAAATTTTAGATACCATATTCAAATAGGAAACAATCTCTTCAATATCCATGTGTTGTGCTAAAACTATAAACATGTGAGTGACATTTTTCTTGAATTTCTCTTTTATGGCATGCAATACTTGATGACAAGTGGTGATTCATGGAATCCTTATTTCGATGAAACACCAACTCCTTGCATGTTGCGTATAAGTAGCTTTAGTAATTTGATTTTACAAAGTGACTTTAAGTAATAGAATTTTGGCCAAATTACTTAAGTCTTTCAATTTCAAAAAGTAATTTTACTTTAAAAATAAATTGTCCAATGACATCTCTTTAAAAATTAATTACTTGAAATAAGATTACTTGTAATAAATTTGAGAAAATAAAAGAAGAATACTGAATAAAAAGAAAGGAAGAAGTCTTTTTTAAATATATAGTCCAATTCATGAACTTGTTCTCTACATTTCTCCTTGTATTTGATGTTTTGAGACATCATCAGTTGTATAGTTGCATCATCAAGCTTAACAAGTGCTTGTCTCTCTATTTCAAATCTTAGCATTTCTCTCTCTAATCTCCTACAACGAGCTTTTAATTTTTGTAATCCTTGGCTCACATCTTTTTATCTCTTGTTGATATTTAATTAACTCCTTGATGGATTTGGATGTGAAAGGAGTTGTAGCTTTTTCCATTAGTTACTTGAATTATTTGTATAATTGGTTGGATGCCCTTATAAAATTATTAGACTAGATACCAGTAAGACCAAACAAGGAATTTTCTAAATTTATATTTGCACTATGTGCCTATTCTTCCAAAGTATTAATTTCCTCACTCATTTCTTGTAGAATATTTATACAAAAAGATAGGAGATACTCCACTTGCTTTATCTTCTTCATGAATCCATCAAGAATAATCTTTTCTTCAATCAGAGTTTTTTCATTCAAATTACCTATTCTCTATAGGATTTATTATTTCAACTTATAAATACCATTTTCAAGATCAATATCTTTCATCACTAACTTTACTTCTACCAATTTCTTCAAAATATCAGTATAAGCATTTGGAGTACTATGGAAGAGCTTCTGAGTAGTTCATTGCATTTTCTCTATCTAATGGTCAACTAACTTTGCTTTGTCTATAGCCTCTTTCACTTATATAATTACTTGTTATGTAACTACAACTTCTAAAAGGAGTTGTTGATGAGGAACAAATTTTGCCACCTTGGTGATTATTTCATATAGTTGTGCTTTTATTCCTTCAATTTGGCCTTAGCAAACTTTTCTTCATCAAGATTTTTGAAAAGAGTATTTATTAGAGTTTGGGTGTCTTGCTTCAAACCCTTAGTAGTAACCTCTCCCAAAGATACCTTAGTGACTGTTAAATCTTTTTATGTAACTTCAATTTTAGTCATCCCTTGAGGAGGAGTTAATACTTATACAAAATTTTGTCTTGAAGATTCAATTAATGAATTGGAAGTTACCTTGGTTGGTTTAACCTTTTTCATCCATACTCCTTAGCAGTTGTAAGTCCATCTCCTCAAGATTTATCACTTATTTAGCTTCTAGAGTAGTCTGCATAGCCAACCAAGATGAGAAGTTTGTAGAAGTGGAAATATTTGTATGAACCACCATTTGCTATTGATTATCCATAATCACTAGTTCTTAAGAAGGAACTTCTTGTGCCTCAATTTCTCTTTGAATCTCTTTCTTAGAATCATTTTCATCATGTTTCTCAATTTTTTTTTCTTTATCATCTTTTTAAATTACTACCTCCTCCTTGGGTTTCTCAATAACTTTTTCTATTACTACTCTAAGATCTAATTCTTTCTTAGATTTTCCTTCTTTCACTATTTCAACTACTTTCTCTTTTTCATGTTTAGTTTCTTTTGAATTTTTAGAAACTACTTCTTTAGCTTCCTTCTCGAGCTCAACTACTTCTTTCAATTTGTATTGTTTCACTTCTTCAGATGAAGTCTTCTCTTCAGTGGTTACTTTTTTAGGTTATTTATTAATGATAGGTTATTTTTATAGAGGAGGTGGTGGTGAAATAGATGGAAATGATGGAGGATAAGGGGGAGCACTAGTGTCTTTTTAAATGGGCTTCCCATAGCATTTGGTTCCATGAGACTTAGGAAGAGGCATTAGTACTAGTGGATTTATGGTGGATATAATGGAAGTTAGAATGGAAATATTAGTGGAAATAGTAGGAACAACTGTATCAATAAAAAACCCAATGGTGGAGTAGAAACAACTGACTAAATAGGATCTTTGTCATTTACTATAGAATAGGTATCATCACTATTCTTTTTGAACTTTATCTTCTTTGTATGTCCTTGGCTCTTCTCTGCTTATACTATTTATTTTCTCTTTTATCCTACACGGGTGGTTCCCTTCATCAATTCATTCATGAAATAGCCTTTGTTAAGGATCCAAGTACAAGTCATTTCCAAGACATTTGAAGCTCTATTAGAAATAATCTTATCATGATCTTTGCCAAAAATGATTACTAGAAGTGGGACATTATCCCCTCCTACTATATGAAAACCATTGCTTGTGACAACACCATCATCTTCCATATCCTTTGGGATGGTGGCAAAATCAAAAGAAAAAATTTATTCCATAGTCAATCTACTATTATCTCTTCTTCTCACATCAAATTCATCTTTATAGTTAGTCTAAAAATCCTCAAGTGTTGAGATATGCATGTATTCTAAAGAAACTATATTTTTCTCCACCCCTCTATAATCAAAGTTGATCCTGGACTCAAAATATTCTTAGGTTTAATGATGGTACATCTCTTTCCATACATTTTTGGCCTTATAAATGCTTGGACAATGATAATGACTAATGAAAATGGGAAAGTTAATGGTCGCATGGTGAGATTTTGACTACAATTCATGTAGTTCAACTAGTTGTTTATACATTTCCATGAGAATCCATTTGTTGCTTGGGTATCTGGGCAATTTGATAGGTGTTCCCAAGAAACCTCCCACTCTAATGTATGTAAAGTTAAGGAATTGAATGAAAATGAAACCATATTGTGAAACTATATCCCATGCTTCATATAATACTCTTATATGCTTTAGATTTATATTCAATTCAAAAATAAATTCATAAAAGAACCCATCATTTACTATAATTTAATGCTTGTAGTATTTTGAAAGAACCAATTGAGGATAAAACTCATATATTAAAATAGATGACAATGTGCATTTTGTCCTTAGTTTTGAAAGGCTCCATTTGAAGCTACTGCATACACAAGGTATGAGGTTATTTTGAAGTTAAAAGTCTATAATACATTCCTCAACTATTGATCTATATTATCACTTATTATTCTTGCCCATTCAATCCTGGATGAGCTCCTAGTGACATCAATGGTTCTGATATAAGCATACATCCAAGGTGAGAAATATTTGGCATTCTTAAATCCATTTATTCTACATAGTAATTGAATGATGCCATATAATTCTTGAATGAAGTTTGATCTTACTATTTAATTTGTGAATCTTGATGTTTGCTTCAACTTATTCAACTAATATGTATTCATTATCTTAATACATTTTGATGTCTTAGTTTCCCACTACTTATTGGCTTTTTCCATTATCATATCAATTAATTTTGGTGATGTTGGGATATTTATATAGTAGTTGAGATATTGAACATCTAATCTCACAACTACATTTCCAGTAGCATCTCTCACAACACTAGTAAGAGAGTCATAGTACTTGGTACATGTCAACACAAATTCAAGAAGTTAAGCTAAGCTTGGGAAAGTTGTAGTTTGGAAAATTCCACTACTAGTCATGACATATATGAGTAGAGTCTTAGATATGACCTTGGATCTCTCTAATAATTTAGTCATAGACACATACCCCATGTATATATCACTTATCTTAGTTAGCTTATAAATTATGCTTGATTAAATTAGGTACCCCTTATATTCATACTTCATATTGGGCTCTTGGGACTTATCTCTCTTAGCTTTTAATTTACCTTTCTTACTTGGCTCTAGAATCTCCTCAAGTGCCAACTTTGGGAATTCTTCAATCTATTTTGTTTTTACTTCCAATTTAGCTATCTATTCTACTGATCTTCTTGATACCTTTGATCTAGACATTATCTCTAACTAAATCTAAAATTTTATGAGTGTTCCTTCATACTAATTAACTACTCCAACTGGTTTTGAAAAAGAATCAACTTATTGTTCTTACAATATCCTTAAGTAAACTTCATGTTTTGAGTAATAAAAAGTATTGAAAAAACTTAAGTAACTTGTTTTAATTAATTGGGACCCATAACCCTAGGTTAATCTAAAAAGTGCACAAGTCTTAAGCATTTGGAAACCTAGGTAGGTCACAAGTAGTAAGCACAAACAACTTTGGGTTTTAGTTTGCTAGTGACTTAGAGTTTTCATGAGTAAGTTACTTGAACTTGAAAACCTAGGTAAGTAAGCATAGGGAAGGACTTTGGGTAGGTTTCATGTAGTGTTATTTGGGTTTCTCATGATTTAAGACTATATGTTTACCAAGGGAAGCAACTACATCTAAGAAGCCTAAATTAAGTAGTGGTATAGGGGAAACCCAAGTAGGTTATCTATTTGAAGGTTAGAGTTTTTAAGGTCAACTATTTGGGATCAGAACCCTAGGTAATTAAGTCACTAGTAAATTAGGTTTTCCAAACCCATACTTGGTGTTGGGAACCCAAGTAAACAACATTTGAAAGCTCGAGTAAGTATGGTTAGGAAAATTGAAGGGAAAGTCTCTTAGGAATAATGTTTCTTGAGGGTAGTTACTCAGTGTTGAGAAGTTGAGGGAGTTGTTACGTTTGATATACCTGAGTGGGAAAAGGATCCTAATTACTAGGGTTTATAGTAGAGAGCTTGATTTATCAAGGTTTTTTCAAATATTAAACATGATAAATGACTTAAAAATAAAAATACATGTTTAAAAACATCTAATCATGCTTAAGAAATCAAAAGACAAAATGAATGAAACAAGACTTAATTGAATAAATAGCCATGGTGTTGCAATAAATATTTGTAGAGACAAATAACAAGAAAAAGGTAAACAAAAAAATATGAAAAACATATGAGTGAGGTCCACCTACCTTAAATGCAAATGGGTCGAAGAGAAAATGATCTAAGACATTCAAAAAGATGAAATCACATGGATCAAGGTTTGTAGATGTTGTTACTTAGTCAAGTAGCTTAGATTTTAAGTGGGAATGAGGTGGAATTTCAAAATATATATAAAAATCCAACACATTAATGACAAGTTTGGGAAGGCCATGTAAGCCTTTGGCACTTTTATTAGGTTCTTTGAATTTCTTTTCTTGATTTTAGCTTTTTAAGTAGATCATCTTCACAATCTTAGGTAGATATAGGTTGACGAGTAGCTTGGGTTAGTGAACCTACATTTATTTTTCTTGTAAATTTATGTTAGTAAAGTAGTACTGAAAACCCAATTAATTCTAGGCCATGTTTGGTAGGTTTGTAAGACTACTTAGCTTAATTTTTTGTAATGTAGTAAAGCAACATGATAACTCTGGTTTGAACTAGGAAGAGTAGTTCAGGTTTGTAGGATAACTTTGCTTATTTTAAATAAGTAAATAATTTTGGAGAAGATGATTTACATTATTAATGAACCAAAAAAATTAAGCTTCTTTGATCTACTAAAAGAGATGAGTAAATGGGGTTTTATTGATGGCTTTAAGTAATTGTTTTCAATCCTCTAGAGTGACTAAGATCAACTAGCGAAAGTAAGCAATCAGACACAACAACTACTAAAAGATAAAGGTTTTATTTAGAGGACTAATTCAATAAGTACAATTAAATCACATAAGACAAGGATTTAAAATTTTAAATAAGGGTACCCCAAAATTTGAAGTGTGAAATTTTGGGGACACCGGTTTCTTACCTTCTTCAATAATTAAGAAATGAGAAAAAATTAAGATAAACATTTTGGCACACCTGGTGGGACCCTAGCATCATCTAGGTGCCCTTTTATTCGTTTATTCTATGCTCATATAATGAAATATAAATTTATTTTGGTCTTAAATTAAACATTACATACATTGATTATTTTCTTATTTTTAGTTCATCTAGTTAACTTAAAAGAAAATTAATTAATCATAGTTTAAATCTTGCTATCACACACTCTACAAAACCACATAATCAATCAACACATCAAAACAATTGACATAAGTCCCAACTAGGATTTCATCACCTAGTGATATACTTTACCCTTTGGCTATCTTACTTGGAGGTCATTACCAAGAAGAGAAACCAAAACTCAAATCTCTAGTTGAGTCTAAAATCTAAAATTTAATACGTCTTGGCTAAGCAACTGACACCCTTATCGCTATGGTGTGTAAAGTGAGGGCGTAGGCCCAAATATCAAACCATGTACTAAATTTGAATACAAATTTTGAGAGCCTTTAACACCTGAAACCAACCTTAGATTTCCTTTCTATTACCTAATCTATAAACTAAATTACCTCTTCACACTTTCTAATGTATAATCCAAAAGTGATCTAAAAATAATCCTAAGTTGTTAAATGTGCTTTAGTGTATGTTTTGATTTCCTTGAGATATTTTTATTTTTCTTGATTTGTGTTTGAGTTGTGAGATATTTATCATTTCATTTTTATTTCTCACATTGTCTTTACTAGACAATAGTTGAGGAATCAAACTAACTAAGAAAAACTCTCCTCTTCTTCCTCCTCTATGGAATATACTTTTAATGTTGAGAGTTCTCCTCATCTCTCTCCCCCTCCTACCATGCCTAGGATAGTTTTTGAGTGTGATGCAAGTTTTTGCTAGCTTCCTTGATATCAACCCCATAGCCCTTCAACATTACCTCAAAACCTTATCTCACATCACCCCCATTTCTTCAGTTCCTCCTATGGATCCACCTTATGGTATGTCTCCCCATCTTATGATTAGTTTCACCTCTAATAAACCTATAATCACCCAAGCATCTTATTCCACCAATATCCCATCTACTACCACCACCCAAACTCAATCCAACATCCCAACCAATATCCAAACACCCCCTACACCGACCAACACCTCCAACATAGGGGCAACCTCACCTATTGTTACCCACACCTCATCTACCATGGGGGTATATTTTACCCATATTTACACCATTCCCCTTATCACTACTAACCCACCAATTTCCACCCCACTTCAAAATGTGGTGCTTTCCATACCTCATACCCTTCCACCTATTATCACAAGAGTTACCACTCAAATCTAACTAGTTAATCTATCCATACCTCCATATAAATCATGCAACAAATACCCATGACATCTTACCAATATGTTCTTAATCTGAAAGGATACATAACACCTTCTACCCAACCATTTATTACCATTAACCCTTATGTGGCATCATCCCAACCTTTAATAACCACATACTAATATGTGGTATCTTCTCAACCTTCTACCACTTATCAATATATTTTTGCTACCCAACCTCAACCAAAATTAACACATAATTATGGAGCCTCCCAATCCCAAATAGATTTGGTCAAAATGTTAATGGACAAAATGACCAACCTAGAATAATCTATTTTCAGGGATCATAACCTCCTATCTTATGATAAAGTTTATAATGAACCTATTAACCCACTGTCCCTATCCAATCTTATCCTACTCAATGGAAAATACCTAATTTTTCCAAGTTATAAAGAAAGGAGGACCCCCAACAACACTTAAAAGAATTTTTCCATTCTTGCTACTTGATTGCATATGACAATGCTCTCCTCCTTCACAATTTTCCTATGTCCTTATCTAGAACAACATTAGATTAGTATAGTGCTTTCACCAAGCACTCCATCTTTTCCATTTCCAAACTTTCCCAAATCTATTTAGATCATTTCTCAATCAATATATCTAAGAAGGTCTCTATTCCTGACCTTTATTCCATTAGATAATTTGATGATGAATCAATTGCCAATTTCATAGCTAGATGGGGAGGTCTTATAAACCAACTTTATTATTTTTACCCTAACTCGAGTTGATTGAAATTTTATCTCGAGTTTTTTATAAACACATCACACCTAATCTTCAAGTTCAAACTTTAAAAATCTTTGGTGAGGCTTTCACCATGGCATGTAAACTAAAAATCAGAGCCATTGATGAGGGGAAATCAAAACTGAGAAATAAAAATTCTAGTATAAAATCTAATGATCCTTCCTCATCCAAAACTACCAATAAATATATCCATACCAAACCAAACCAAAGGCATCCACAAATTTAGTTGTCCTTAAAACCACTCCATCACCAACTATCAACCAACCTAACCAAATCAACTCCTCTAACTCTTCTAACCAACAAAACCAAAATAAAAATGAGATGCCCTAAAATAATACACTTTGATAGGGGAGTTTTATGCTTCAATTTTGGACAAATTTATCAAAGCTAACATTATACAACTTCCTCCCATAAAACCTTCCAAACAATTTGATACTTCTCATCATACACTTGGTTGGCACAATGAGAATGATCTATGTGCTTTCCACCATGTCATTAGACATGATGTTAGTAGGTGTAACACCTTTAAAATCATTGTCCAAAACATGATTTATAAGGGATAACTTGTATTTGATAATCTTAATGCACCCCTAAATCATGCCCTTGACATCTTTCATAAACCATTCCCCAATCATGCCCCTTCTACCAACTATGATGATTATAAACTAGAATCATCTCATGCTTGTGATATCCATATGGTCTATGTCATTATAAGTGAACCTATCATTGAAGAGACCATTACCTTAACTACCTCTTCCTCCATTCCAATCATTAAAGTGATGAACTCACTCTCTATTCCTTTGGACACCCAAATAGAGGAAGCAACCACCCCTCTTTCTTTACTTGATGAGACCATGCACTTATCCACATCTCCTTTGATATAAATACCAAAGGAGGTAACCATTGCTTTGACTACATCTTCCCCTACTCTTCTTATTGAAGTGGTGGAATTACCCACCATTCCTTTGGACACCTAACAAAAGGAAACAACCATCTCTATTCCCTCACTTTGGGCCATCACACCTTCCTCCCCTATCATAGACCCACCCATTTTCTCTTTGGGAACCATCACAGAAGAAGAGATTACCTTGTCTACTCTTTCCATGGAGGAAACATCCTCCCAAATCTTGGAACCTTCCATCAAGAATAAAGGTGAAGAAACAATTCCCTCACCTCAACCTATGGGCCTAATATTTGAAACCAATGACTAAGGGATCAAACCCATTTACAAGCCTTTTTTTATATTGGTCCAAAGCCTAGAATTCACTTCCCAACCCAATCTAGATAGATCCACCTTTTGGAATCATCTTAGGATCCCCTATCAAAACAAACTTGAACCTAAAACCTCAATTGTATCTACCATAAAACCTATCATCACCTCAATACCTTCATCAAACACTTCTCCCTCCAAAACCATAGGGTAACCATCCAACCCACCTCTATCTAAAATTTTCAAATCACCTTATACCCCTCTAACCAATCCCATCAAGAATATAGGAATACTTCCTACACATAGCCTTACTCACTCATATTTGAAATTGGAATTAACCTCATCTAGTCCACCAAAGAAAACCTCAACCAAACAACTAAGAAGGTGTAGTCACCCAAACTCCCACCTAGAACCAGAACCCTACCACCTCCTTCTAACTTACCTTATATCTTAGGACCCCATCATTCAACCATATTAGGAGCTCATCCTTATACCAATAGGGTGAAACCTCCCAAAACTACCCAAACTAAACCTCATTTTTTAATTCTTCCTTTACCTACACCCTCTAAATCATCAAACTCCCCATCATTTTTAACTAACCTATCTACCTCTACCTTCCCACTTAGTTCCAAACCTTCATCATCCACCTCTAAAAATTTTACCTCAAAACCAACCAAAACTAAGCAATCCCAACAAAAACCACCTACCAAAACCATTCCACAACCTACAACTTCTATAGTGAAGCCTACTCTTAAGAAGACTCCCACTCCTAAAACCAAAAACCCAACACCCTCAACACCTTTGCTCAAATCTTATTTGACCATTATATAAAGATTGTTGTAAACTTCCTCCTTAAACCTACCACTTATCAAACCCTTTGACCCTTAAATTGCTAAAACATCTTGGTTTAATGATAGTCTAATATGCTCATACCATAGGACACCTAGACGTGACATGGAAAACTACAAAACTCTCCAAGCACTTATCCATAACTTATGGGATGAGAATGATCTATTATCAAATGAACCTTCTTTGAGCCCATTACCAACCCATCCAACAATTACCCACTCACATACTCTCATTTGAATGTAAGGATGAACTAAATTATGCATCTAGACTAACACTTCCCCTTATCCACACTATCTATATGGTTACCCAATCTAGGGCCCAACAAAAGGATAAAGGAAAAGCCAAAGTGTCCATACCATAAACATACCCTTACACCCCTCAACCTTATAACCAAACCCAAGCACCCTCACACTCACCCTCACCCTCACCCTCACCCTCACCAAAACCCAACATATCTATTTTAGGTTCCTCTCCCTCTAACCCTTCTAAATCTATCCAATGAGTAGTGTTAAAATAACTTCACTAGACATTGGTGAAGATGAGCCTTTATGATATAATCAACACCTCAACCCATCATTGATAAGCATTGATAGAGGAATTAAAATCAATAGAGGCTTAACAAAAATACCCTAAACCTCTTACATCCTTTGTCATATCCCTTTAACTTTATACCTTTGTCACCTTCTAAGATTCAGAGATACCTTTTATCCATTCAGAAGATCCCAATCCTCCCCTCTTCATCACTGCATACATAAACAAACTCACATCAAAAGGATGATGATTGATGGAGGAAATGGTATTAACATTATCTCCTCTCATGATTATGACCAACTCTAAATACTTAGGAATATCATGTCAAAAACTGCAATAGTCCTTTGATCCTTTAATTATACTATGGCCACTACCTTAGGGGTAGTCATCCTCCACATCTACTTGGGACCCTACACCTTTCCATAACCCTTTTATGTTGTATAAGGCAATTTAAAACATAACTTATTACTTGTATACCCTTGGATCCATGTCATGAGTTAGTTCCCATCTACCTTACATCTATGAGTTAAGTTTGAACACAAAGGTTAAGTCATTACCATAAAAGTTCACCCTAGTCCTTTCACATCTCGCAATATGATATATCAAACCAATTACATTTTTCTTCCTCCTTCATCCACCTCACCACAAACTAATAATAACTCTATCCATATCATTGATGAAGCTTCAACTAACTCTTCTATCCCTTCTTCTTAGATCCCCATAGAGGACCCCTTATAACCCACATTTTAATGTCTCTCACTGGGAGGGTGTCATATTTTAACATTGGATGCTTTCCCTATTCCTTAAGAGTATGGGAGCCTCAACCATAATCTTAGTTATGACCCCAATATAAGAGACATCATTCATTCTGGGCCTCCCAACCATGAAACTAATTTAATTTATGGGGGACTTGATGATCCACTTCTTGCTTCTACCACTACCTCTTCCACCTGACCATTTACTTTTGACTTCTCTTGTTTGGACAAACCCACATTTTAAAAATTGTACCTCTACATGTGTGCCTAGAAGGTATTTATCCTAGGCCATTATGAACATGAACCTCATGAATTACCTTCCATCAAAACCTAGAAACCTTATGAGCTATTTGGCATTGGTTTTGTACCAGTAGAAGCACCCACTAATTCACCAAAACCCATCACCACCATTGAGGAAGATATCCCATCCTTACCAACCACATCACATTAAAAGTCTAAGGATTTTAAAATCATTCCTCCTAATTTTTTTTATTCAATAATATTAGTTTAGGCTCCCTAACCTATCAAAAAGATGGCTGAACAAAAACCCTTCCTCTGATTCATCTTGAAATGGTAGAAAATGATTCTCCTACCATCAACACTATCTAATATTAGGATGATGATTCCATTCTCACCTATCTTGGTGTGGGGGATTCTTCTATCCATAAATCCCTTCCTCCTATGAATCAAACCATGATGAATGAATCCACTATCAATGTTAACTTGGGTAATTAGGATAACCCTTGCATTATAAAGATTGGTCAATCCTTAGATTTTGTAGATTAATAGGATTACCCTTCTTTATTTTATGACCAAAACATAGAATTTTCTTGGTAATATAAAGATATGCCTAGAATCTACCCTTCCATAACTCTCCACAACATCATCACCCATCTTGATGTTAAACTTGTCAAACAAAAGCTTCGTAGGATGCACCCTTGTATCATTGTTCTAGTCAAAGAAGAGTTTCAACATCTCTTGTCTATCAATTTCATCCAACCCATTGAATATCCCCAATTGGTTTATAATATCATTCCCATTACTAATCCTATAGGGGGAATTTACCTCTATATTGAATTTTGTGACCCCAACCTTGCTTTCTCAAAAGATGACTTCCCTTTTCCTAGCATCAACCAACTTGTTGATCTTATAGCTAGCCATAAGATGTTCTCTCATGGATAGTTTATTGAAATGTAATCAAATCTTTATTTCCCCCAAATATCATCATAATACATTTTTCATCACCCCTTAGGGAATTTTTTTCTACAAGGTCATGCCATTTGGTCTAAAGAATGCCAGAGCAACCTACCAACATGTGATGACCTATATCTTCCATGATCTCATTCATAAAATCATTGAGGACTATGTAGATGATCTCCTTGGGAAATATAAATATCATAAGGATCATCTAGACATTCTCACAATTATATATGAGTGCCTAATTCATTTTTATGTCAGACTCAACCCCAAGAAATGTGTTTTTAGGGTCCTATCTGGAAAGATTCTTGGCTTTATTTTCTCTCTTTGAGGAATCAAAGTATACCCTACCAAAGTTTGAGCAATTTTTGAGATGCCATCTCTAACCCAACTTAAGAAACTCCATAGCATTCAGGGGAAGCTCCAATCCATCCATCACTTCATCTCTTAGTTATTGGATAGATGTCAACCTTTTCACCATCTTCTCAAGAAAGATACATCTTTTAAGTAGACTAAGGACTTCCAACAAGCCTTTGATTCACTTAAAGTATACCTCCTTTCTCCACCCATTCATACCACTCCTAAAGAGGACTAGCCCTTATATATTTATTTTTCTGCCACTAATCATTCCTTAGGAGAAATGTTCACTCACTGTGATGAACAAAACAAAGAGAAATCTATGTACTACATAATTTAAACACTTATTGAGTGTGAGACTTAGTACACCCATTCTAAAAAACTTTACCTCACCCTTATCTTTATGGCTTCCAAAATTCATCATTACCTTCTTAATCATAAAACTTTCATCATCATTAACACTAACCCACTCAAGTACATGCACTCTAAACCATAACAAAACTAGCGTATGACTATGTGGCTCATGTTCTTGTAGACACCTAAAAATGGCCACTGATAACCTCCAATCAACCTTTTCCCCAATTTCTACCCAAAATGCACAATTTGGCCTAAAAACACTAAAACATGCTAAATGATGTGAAACTAACATATTTAAGTGTTGATTTTGGCTAGGGTATCCATAAATGGGGAAATGTAATTTATGGGCCAACTAACTTTGATTAGTTCATTTTGAGTCAAAATGCCAATTTTACACCCACATGCTCTGGATTGCTCTTTCCTATCAAATATTTTACACAAGACTCATGCCTTTATTATTTTTTGTTTTAAACATCCTAAATGAGAATACGCATCCAATGCATCTTATAGTGACTTCCAATTCCAATCTAATCAAATTTAGGACCAATAGCAAGGCATTTTAATCAATTTGAGTAATTTATGTATAAAGTGCTTAATCATGCTTAAGAGCTAATTAACCCAAATCAAGGCTTAATAAAAAATTCCATGGAAAATTGTTGAATAATTTGTTTTAGAAATGAATATGGAATATATGCATCATCAAGTGACCTTATTTTTTGGGAAGATATCCCTAGGCCATAAATGACACAAATATCAAGATTCATGCCCTCCATGCTTCTTAATTTCCCCTTCTTCCAATGTCATGATGAGGATAAAAAAAACCTTAATTCCAAAAACTAAATTAATCCTCAACCACACATCTCAATCTCAAGATGGATGGTTTAGGTTGATTCTAGACATTTGCAAAAATCTATAAATAAAGAGGCCATGAACATCAGTTCTAAGCTTAATTTGTGCAAAGTTATAATGCATGATTAGTTCCAAAAGCTTCATGAAAGTAGTGTTACCATGCCAAATTTATTTCAAGCCAAGCCATGCCATAAGCCAAAGGTGCCAAGGAGAGATGGAAGTAGCCAAGCTTCCATTGCTAAGGACTTCATGAGCACAAGCCAAGTAATCCACTACTACAAAGACATTTAGAACATCCAAGGAAGGTGAAGGAACTCTTGTATTTGATCCCTTGATTTTTAGTTGTGATTGTCATTTGATTTTGTTAGCTAAGCTCTCTCTAGTGTCTAGGCCTAGAGATGTTATCCTATTAGTGTGTTTCTAACATTTTTTTTCATTTTGTAACTAACACCATAATAACCATCCTCTCTTGAGTCAAATTCCTAGATCACATAATGGTATGCTTAGTGGGATTGGATGCATCCTACAGATGAAGGAGATCCTTTTACAACTCTAAAATATTTATTTGAGCTCTTAAACTCTTGAAAATTGATTTTCTAACTTTATTTTGCCATTTTTAGTTTCCATGATTTTTACACAATAACTAATGTCAATAGAAATACCAACATCGGTTACCTACTTAACCAACGTCAGTCAAAACAACTGACATTGGTTAAATTTTGGTTAGCTAGAGTAATCGATGTTGGTGGTAATAATTAACATTAGTCACTATGTTTTCTAAAAAACACTGACTTGAGAGATACTTTTCCAAAGTTTATTGTTTCAAACTCAAAAGAGCTTCAAAGCTAAAGGATATGCTAACAATTTTTCTACAGGACCAAGCTTGATATTTGTTCAAAACATGTTTAAGTCACCTTTTCATGCTTAAATATCAATTAGGAACCTTAATTTGGTGTTTAAAAAATGACTTAGATGCTCTAGTGAATGTTTTCAAAGTTTTTAACTATGACCAAAGGGCCAAATGAACACCACCAAACTTTTAATTTGGGTTTAAAATTGAACATGCTTGTCAATTCTTATTTGAAATAGTTGTTTCATTAGATTTTGTTTGGTAAAGAGAGGAATGTTGCATGTATGCTCTTCCATTTGTCCCCTATAGGGAACCCTTGGAATCAAAAGTGCCATTCCTATTAAAAATAGCCTAGTCCAAGACTTAGAAAGAAAGTCATATAAAGCACTCTCCATAAGCTTTTCAAAGTTTTGGTGACCTTGAAAATGACCCTAAAGTCTTTCTATTTTAATGTTTTCTTTAATTAATGCATCTTGGCTTGCGAGTGCACATGATTTCTTTAGGGAATATTTGACCTGGGGTTTTATCTCTCAGCATTGACTTCACTTACTCCTTCTGAGTTGCACATGGGATGTATCTACATTTGGACATTGCACTACACTGAGTGAAAAATATGATGTAGTAGTTGTAAAAAGGACTAGACCTTTTTACAACTAGCCAATGCTGTGGTGACCTAATTTTCATGCTTGTCTTTTACATTGTCTGATGTGAAAGTTATTGGTTGAATATTTTGCTGATCAGCATACTGATAAACAAAATAGGTCTGATCATCCAAAGTAGGAAGATTGGTCATCCAAATGTGTAGGTTTACCACATCAAAAGGGGACTAATCTCTCCTCTCATAAAGGGGAGGTTCCATATATATATATATGTGTGTATATATGGAAAATAATACTCAAGGGTAGGGTAAACCATCTATCTCTCTTTTTTCAAAGATGATGCATGCAAATCAAAGGAAAAATCTCAAGGGAAATGACAAAAATCACTCTTCTTTTAGAAGTACTATTCAGCAAACCACAATAATACTCTTAGTAGTAATTGCAAAATGTAACCAAAAATGTAGTAACCAGTAGATTGGGATGTGGCACAAAGTCTCCACCTCAATTTTGCAAGAGTGAGATACAAAGGAAAATGAGGGCACAAAGTCATCCCAAGGTCATTTACACAGAAACAAAAAGAAAACACACTAAATACAATTATGGGGGCACAAATTCTCTCCACAGTTGGCTTTAGGACACCTTCCTGACTACTTTCACTAATTTTGCTTATTGAATTGAAGGAACAAAAAATATATTAAGGAAAAAGACATAAGAATAGTTTCCCCAACAATAAAGATATCACAACACAAAGTCTAAAAAGTCACTTGCTTTCTTATTCCAATAACAAAATATGATCAACAATCTTAGCTCAAAGTCTCAGTAATGCCTTTCAATTTGGGCAGAGTTTTGTTTCTGATCATTAGAGAGAGATCTTACAAACAAAAAGAGAGTCCCTTATATAGCCTCTTCAAGAAGTACTCAAGAATAGTAACACATCATGTTGCATTAAATTTTGTTAAGAAGACATGCTAGAATTTAGGGGCATTTACCCATTTACTTTTCTCAATACAGAAAAATGGGTCACGCTATTGAAAGTTTGCATCTTTCAATATCCACCTGGTGGTCTACTTCTAGAAACATATCTGATGTGCAAATGTTTATGGTCATTCTTGCTCATTCCTCCTTTTTTGGTTATTTGAATCAGGTCCTTGATTCAGTTTGATGCTCTGTTCCTTAGTCGCTTCCTACTGATCTTTTGGGAACCCTGCGAAAGATGACACTTAGTAGCTTCTATTGCATTTGATACTGTCTCAATAGATGACATGTGGTGGCTTCCACTATGACTTTGAAGATGACACATGGTAGCATAGCAAGTTTTCTATTTCTTTGGACTTTTCTTTTGGAGGAAAAAGTCTGAAGGAATTCTTTTGAAGGAAAAAGCCTGAAGGAATTCTTTCAGATAATTTGTCCGAAGGAATTATCTCTTTATCACTTTTTTCAAGGGAAATTTTTTGAAGGAAATCCCTTTGCTCTTTTGACCTTTGAATTGGTCCATTTGTCCCCTTCCTGCCCTCTACAAGGGCTGTTTGAAGTCTAAATTAGCCTTTTGAGTTTTTGCAATGGTTCCCTTCGGCTTATGAGTGTCCTCCAAAAGGGTTGTTTGTCCCTTAGAAATTTGCCTTAGTTGATTTTATGTGAATCTCAAATTGTGACATGTGGTAGCATCCATTGCTCTTAGAAACAAAGTGAAATGAGGCTCAGAAGATGACACTTGGCAGCATCTATTGAGTTTTATTAGGTTTTGGTTTCCTTCCTTAGTCACTTTTGCCACAGAAATTCCCTCTGCAAGGGCACTTGTGTCTTTGATGCTTGGGGCACTCTTTTGAACTTGTCACTTGAACTGACCGATTGAACTAAATTTGGTTTAATGGTTTAATGGTTCATTCCCTTGTTTCTATTGACCGCTTAAACCAAGATTCTTTGAAATAAGCCTCGTTGAACCTTCAACCCATTGAACCTGTTGAACCTTGAACCCATTAAACCTTTGAACTAAAGTGGTTCAATGGTTTAATGGTTTAATAATTCAAGCATTAGAAACTTGTTCTTTTGATTGAACTTGCCTGTAGAAGCCTTTGAACCTATTGAACCATTAGTCTATCACTTCTTTGTTCTTTTTAAGATCTTTGATCTTCATTGTACTGGTTGAACCTTTGAACTTGTGAACTTGTTGAGCCTTTTGGTTTAAGGTTCAATGGTTCAATCAGTTCATTATTTTTATTTGGTAAAATATTTTTGATCTTTTTGAACCAAATACATTGAACCATTTGGTCATTGAACCTGTTAAACCATTGAATCCGTTGAACCTTTGAACTAAAGTGGTTTAATGGTTCAACGATTCAATGATTCAAGCCTTCTTCTTTTTGATAAGTGTTTTGAAGCCATTAAACCTTGAAGCGATTGAAATTTGAACCTTGACAAATGTGCTTAACTTTTGCTATTGATGTTGAACCTTGAACCCATTAAACCCATTGAACCAAAATGATTCAAGGTTCAACGGTTCAATGGTTCAATCCTTGCTTAAAAGCTTGTCAATGAACTATTTTGGTTTAGCCTTGTTATTGAACCAACTTTGAAATCACCTAAGTGTTAAGAGCTTGCTTCTTTCTTGTAGATTCCATAGAAATCAACTTGTGAAGCCCGTAAAAGTTGGCCTGTAGAGTCCATAGATTTTTTTCCTACAGAGTCCGTAGATTTAAGCCTACAGAGTCCATAGATTTAAGCCTGCATAGTCTATAGATTTTTGAGAAGATTAAAAAATGAGGAATTTGAATGCTCAGAACAAATTTCAAGATGGGAAGAGATTATTTTGGTTTGTTGAACCAAAATAGTTCACATGTTGTCCCAAAAATGAGAAGTCTATTTATGGGTACAACAACTGGCTCTAGTTGGGGGACTTTTATCAATTGTAAAAAAGAATTGAAGGGAGTAAAATCTAGAATCTCCAGTATCTTCATGTGTACCATTGGGCTATAGAGTCATGTTACCTAGAAATGGAAGGCATCAATAAACAAAACAAAATAGAATTTAAAACTATACAAATATACATATTTACAGATGAAATGATCTGATACTTCAAGAGTTGAAGTGTTTCAGATGCTGCCCATTGTGAGGCAGAGAAAAGAGAGTGGCATCTTGATATTTTAGTAGAAAGCTATTTTCACCATTGTGTTGATATATTATAAATGGGCCTCTCCAAAGGGAGTTAAAATTTCCATGCATCCCTTTTGGTTCTCTCTTTTTATCCCATAACAGGACTTGATCCCCAATCCAAAAATCATGATTTTTGGCCTTTTGGTCAAAGAGTTTCTTTACCAAACTTTGATGAGTAGCAATTCGGTCCACCACCATGATTCTTTGTTCATCCAGCTTAGTCAGGCACATGATTCTCTTATCAAGAGAGCTTTCATATGTTTGATCTTCAATTGCCTTTGCCAATTTCAAGGTTGACAATTCTAAGGTGATTGGTATCTCAGCATTGATACCATAAAGAAGTTGAAAAGGAGACATACCAATTTCCCTCTTTGGTATAATTTTGTCTACCCATAGAGCATCAATCAATGTTTTATGCCATGTCCTTTGATTTTCATCTACTAGCTTCTTGATGATAGTTACCAGGTTCTTTTTACTTGATTCAGCTTGTCCATTCCCTTGTGGAAAATAATCAGAAGAGTGAGAGAGTATAATTCCATAATGGAAATAAAATTGTGTAATTTTCTGAGAGGCGAAACAAGCTACATTGTCAGTAGCAATTTTGTTTGGAACTTCAAACCTGGAAATGATATTCTCCTTGAGGAAATTGCATACATCTTATAAAGTAGCATGCTTAGTTGGGATTGCTTCTACCCACTTGGTAAAATAGTCAGTTGCTATAATGACATAATCATGTTCAGTGCTTGAAGATGGGTTTATAGTCCCAATAAAATCAATCTCCCATTGTTGGAAAGGTTCTTCTATGATCACTGGCTTGAGAGACAGGGCAACTAACATGGGTCTTCCAACAAATTGTTGGTAGAGTTCACATTTTCTCACCCACTTATATGCATCTTGGAAAAGAGTTGGCCAGTAATACCTGGCTCACAGAATCTTGTGAGAAGTTACAGGAGTAGAAAAATGTCCTCGACAAGCTAGATTATGGAAGGATTTCAAAAGTTGGCTTTGTTTCTCTTTGTCTACACAGTGAAGGAATACTCCATCTATGCTTCTCTTATACAAGCCATTGTCCCAAAGGACAAAATTGGTAGCTTTCAACTTAATAGTCCTCCTTTCTTTATAAGAAAAATGAGCAAGACATTCAACATAAGTAAGGAAATGAGCAATACCTAAATACCACTCATTAGTAGTGGAGACAAAAAAGACTGTTGGTGTATCTTCCACTTTAGCTTCTTCATGTTGTGTATCTTCTGGCTTGTTGTTAGCAATTAATTGGCATAGGCCTTTTACCTTAACCAAATTTGTTGGCTTGATGTCTAGATTGAACTCTTGGATCTTTGTAATCCAATTGCCTCTTTTTGTGCCAAACTCTTGTTGAATTAATATGGACATGATTGTAGTGTCAAGAACTAAGGCAGTAATGTGTGAATTCAAGATATAGAAGTGGAAATGTTTGACTGCTTTCCCCACTGCATAAGCATGCTTCTCTACATTTGAATACTTCATCTCATGGGTTTTGAGAGGGAAACTCATGAAAGAAATGGGAGATTCTATACCTTCCTTGTCTTATTGAACAAGAATTGTTGAAAGTGTGTGTTCAGAAGCATAGCTGTATATGATGAAATCTTTGTTATAATCTGGACAAACCAAGGTAGGGGGATGAGCAATGGCAGTCTTGATATCCTAAAATGCTAACTTGCCTTCTTTAGTCTAGCTTAAGGTGGTCTTCCCTTTCATCATGTTCACAATGTGTCTAGTCTTCTCAACAAATTTAGGGATGAACCTCCATAAGAAATTCACCTTTTCAAAGAAAGAGTGAACAACATTTTTACTTGTAGGAAAATTAAGCTCTTGAATAGACTTGACTCTGTCTAAGTCAATCTTTATGCCTTCTTTAGACACAATGTGTCTAAGGAGTTTCCCCTCTATTACACCAAAAATAGACTTCTTAGGGTTCAAGGAAATACCATTCTGGTGGTAGCACTTCAACACTTGTTGTAAGTGGTGTACATGATCAGAACGATGCTTTGAAAATATGGTTAAGTCATCAAGGTATACCACTATGAATTTACCTATCTCATTCTTGAAAGTGAGGTCCATTACTCTCTGAAAGGTGGTGCCAACATTTATCAAACCAAAAGGCATTCTTCTATATGCAAATGTACCCCAAGGTGTGGTGAATGCAGTCTTGTGTTGGTCTACTTCACCAACTTCAACTTGATTATATCCTAAGAAGCCATCTAGCATTGATAACATCTCTGAATTTGTCACTATTTGAAGCACTTGATCCATGATTGGCAAAGGGTAATTATCTTTCAAAGATGACTGATTCAAATTCCTAAAATCTACATAAATGCAAATTTTGCCACTCTTCTTCCTTACAGGCACTATGTTTGTAATCCACGTGGAATGATGGATTAGGAAGATGATTCTAGCATTTAATATTTTTTGTATCTCAGATAGAATAGTACCTAATATTTTTAGATTGTACTATCTAGATTTTTGCTTATAGGGCATTGAGTCAGCCTTGAGAGGAATGTCATGGTAGATTTCATCAGGTCTGAGAGACTTTAGGTCATCATAAGAATATGCTAAGACATCCATGTATTGACAGAGTAAAGTGGTGAACTTGAGTCTTTCTTTAGGGGTGCATCACTTACCAATGTTAACCATCTTGGGATTTTCTTTAGTAGTTAGATTTACTTGATCGAATCCCTAAGAGAAGTTTGAATCTATTTGCTATTGTTTGATGAATCTATATGCTTGTCAAACAATTTCTCAAGAGAAACCAGGTCTTTGGGAATTTTATTTCCTTTCAATTGCAAGAATTCTTGATTTATATTTGAACTAGAATCAGAGGTTGATTCATACATCTGGGATTCACTACCTTCAAAATGTAGTTGTTTGAAATTGTCTTTTCATTCTAGGAAGGCAATGATTTGATGATCATCATTGAATACTTGCCAATGATCAGCATTGTCAAGAACACTTGGTCTATAGACTATCTCAATAGTATACCTATCTTCTTTGAAATTTGAGTGAGGAACTAAAAGAGTTCCTGAAATAGCAAGTGCATCAGCTCTATCATTAGATTCCCTTGGTATGGTAGAAATGTTGAAAGCATCAAAGCTTTCAATTTGGTCCCAAACTAGGGTGTGATAGTGGCATAATCTTTCATTCTTGACTTGGTATAAGTTTCTCACCTGATAAACCACTAATTTAGCATCCCCTTTGGCATGAAGAAACTTTATGCCTTTGTCTTGAGCAGCCTTCAATCCAAGCAACAGAGATTCATATTCAGTTGTATTGTTAGTGTTGTTAAATTTTAATTTGTAAGATGAAGGAAACATATCTCCTTGAGGAGATATCAATATAATCCTAGCTCTTGAACTAGTAGAGGAGTAGCTGCCATCAAATTCTAGAGTCCATACCTCATCAGATATTGAATTTTCTTTACACTTTCCTTCATTAGAGATGGAGGGTCCATCTTCATTTATATTGTAACCTACTAGTTCTTCTGCTATTCTAGTTGAACTAATTTTTGGGTTGACACTTTCAAGAATTTTATCAAAATTTTCTTGAACTTCATCTATAGATAGAAAGTAGTTACCCATACTTGAGGATTCAAAAAGAATTTGAGCTTCAGGGGGTGATGTTTGGGTTACCACATATTTTGCTTCCTTTTCAAGGAGCAATCTCTTCATTACGCCTTTGATAGGGATTCTTTCCTCAGACAGGTCCATGCTTAGTTCTCCTCCCACGTCTTTGTATAAATTTCATCCAAGCAAAATGCCATAGGATGCTAGGACATCAGCCACCAAGACAGTCATCTTGATTCTCTTATTTGGAAAGGTTGCAAATGCAAATTGGGCATCTTTGATTTGCCCTAGTAATGGTAATTATTTATTTTCCATAGAGAAACATCTCCCAAATGTCTTGGTCAGTGTGAGGCCAAGAGATTCAGCTACTTTAACATGCATGGCATTGTTAGATGTGCTTGAGTTTGAAATACAATTACTTAGCTTGTGACCATTTATTAATAGGGAAACATAGAAAGGTTCTATTTTCCTAGAGGTAGATGGAAGAGTAATCATAAGATTATTTAGAATGGGCATGTTCTTTAGGGAATTAAGAGTTACCTTTTTAGCTTCTTATCTTATAAGGATGGTTTAGTTCTTGACACATTGGACCAACTTATCCAATTGATCAGAATTGGACTGCAAATATTCAAATTTAGACATTTGTATTTTGGTCTTTTTGACATGATCAATTATGTCAAATGGCTAAATTGGATTAGGAATAGAGGAAGGTATTTCAACCTTTTAGGTTTTATGAGGGATAGGAGGAGGGCTAGTTTGCAAAATTAAAGTAGAAGGTGATAGTGAAATTGATGTACTTAGTTTTTGGGTGATCACTAGATCCTTTGACTGGAAAGGCAGAGTGGTTCCACACTTAACAATTGTAATTTCTAGTTGAGGTTGCTCATCTATCCTTCTTTTATCAGCTTGCTGGACTGATTGGTTCTTAGACCCGGTAAACACTACCTATGACCCATCAAAAACTTCTCCTTTGCTTTTGGGTTCATCCTAGTACTTCAAGAAACCAATATGGGAGTTGCCAATTGATTTTTCTTGATTTTCTATAAGGAGATCAACATCATTTTCTTGATTCAATTCAGACTGGAAAGAAAACTCTGATTTTGCTTCAAGATATCCCATTGTTGAATTGGTTGGAGGAGCTTCTAGGGCAAGTTTCCCCTATGGGGGAGGAAGATGATTTTGTTGCCCTTGATTCCTGGCAGCATTGCCCTGATATGATGGATTTGGAAATGTCCTTCTTGGCATATCTTTGTATGAAGGAGCAAAAGATATTCCTTGCATCATTTGCTTTTTGAGAGCAAGCAACTCATTTGCTAACTTCTGCACCATTGGATCTGTGGTGTCTGTAGATGAATATTCAGAAGATGATGAGGGTATATTTTTATTTAGATCTCTTCTTATCTTCCTTGCTAAGATGAGATCATCTTTTACTTTAGTGGCCAAATGTTGAGTTGTAGCAAGATCTATTTGACCAACACGTCTCAAAAGAAAACTTACTTCAAGTAACTAAAAATTAATGAAGAAGCATTTGAGATTCTCAGCTGTAGGTCGAGCAATTACAAGAATTCTATTCCTCAATTTTTCAAACTTGGCTATGAAGTCCCTCATTGGTTCATGAGGTTCTTTCTTCATCTATGTAAGTTGAGCTAAAAGTGCATGTGCATCTTTTACAGGTTTGAATCTAGCTTTAAACTTAGCTTTGAGGGTATTCTAATCAATTACGGATTGAGCCTGTAGATGATAAAACCAATCTATAGTAGCACCTTGTAATATTTCTACAAATAACCTGACTACTACATCTTCAAATTCTACTCCAATTATGCCACAAGCTATGTTGAAGGCTGCAATTTGTTTGTCAAGATGAACTTTCCCATCACCATAGAATTTGGGGAAATTCTTCCTTGAGCTACGTGGAAGCTCATGTAGAGGTGGAGAAAGATTGAGAGGACCAAAAGAATTACCCCGGGGGCCTTGAACTACCATTATATGACTATGAAAAGGAGGAATAACAAATCTCAGAGGGGTAATTATTGGTAAAGCTTTATCAACAATAGAAGTGGATACTTCATTTGGCAATGGAGATCTGACTTTAGTAGGAGGAAAGCTCTTGGTTTGTTGGAGGTGAGTGGTGAAGGAAACAGATCAAAATTACTTTGTTGTACCAACTTGAATATAGGGTCAACAATACCTTTAGCTCTTTGGCTTCATGTATACCTTAAATTTGCTAGATTGTGAAACAAAAATGGAAAAGAATTGACCTTGCTTTAGTTTGAAGCTTGAGGCTTTAAATTGCGCATTCTTTCCCAGTTAGTGTGGAGGTGAATGGTAAGGTTATAATAATAATGGGTAAAACATAGAAATGGAATGGAGTATATAATGGATAATGGTAGAGACTAATTCCATCTAAAACTTGAGGTTTCAGAATGCACATAACTATATCCCCAGTGGAGTCACCAAAAACTCTTGGTTGAATATTTTGTCGATCAGTGTACTAATAAACAAAATAGGTCTGATAATCCAAAGTAAGAAGATTGGTCATCCAAATGTGTAGGTTTACCACATCAAAAGGGGACTAATCTCTCCTCTCATAAAGGGGAGGTTCCCTATATATATATATATATATATATATATATATAAACATAAAATAATACTCAAGGGTAGGGTAAACCATCCATCTCTCTTTTTTCAGAGATGATGCGTGCAAATCAAAGGAAAATCCTCAAGGGAAATGACAGAAATCACTCCTTTTCTTTTAGAAGTACTATTTAGCAAACCACAAGAATACTCTTGGTAGTAATTACAAAATGTAACCAAGGATGTAGTAACCAGCAGATTGAGATGTAACACAAAGTCTCCACCTCAATTGTGTCAGAGTGAGATACGAAGGACAAAGAGGGCACAAAGTCATCCCAAGGTCCTTTACATAGAAACAAAAAGAAAAAACACTAAAGGAAATTATGGGGGCACAAAGTCTCTCCACAGTTGGCTTCAGGACACCTTCTTGACTACTTTCACTAATTTTGCTTATTGAATTAAAGGAACAAAAAATATATTAAGGAAAAAGACACAAGAACAGTTTCCCCAACAACAAAGATATCATAGCACAAAGTCTGAAAAGTCACTTTCTTATTCCAATAACAAAATATGATCAACAATTTTAGCTCAAAGTCTTAGTAATGCCTTTCAATTTGGGCAGAGTTTTATTTCTAATCATCAGAGAGAGAGATCTCCCCAACAATAAGAGAGTCCCTTATATAGCCTCTTCAAGAAGGACTCAAGAATAGTAACACATCATGTTGCATTGAATTTTTTTAAGAAGACATGCTGGAATTTAGGGGTATTTACCCATTTGCTTTTCTTAATGCAAAAAAATGGGTCATGCTATTGAAAGTTTACATCTTTCAATATCCACTTGGTGGTCTACTTCTAGAAACATATCTAATGTGAAAATGTTTTTGGTCATTCCTACTCATTCCTCCTTTTCTAGTTATTTGAATCAGGTCCTCAATTCAGTTTGATGCTCTATTCCTTAGTCGCTTCTTGCTGATCTTTTGGGAACCCTACGGAAGATGACACTTGGCAGCTTTCACTAAATTTGATACTGTGTCTCAATAGATGACATGTGGTGGCTTCCACTATGACTTTGAAGATGACACGCAGTAGCATAGCAAGTTTTCTATTTCTTTAGACTTTTATTTTAGAGGAAAAAGTATAGAGGAATTCTTTCAGAGGAAAAAGTCTGAAGGAATTCTTTTGGATAATTTTTTTGAAGGAATTATCTCTTTATCACTTTTGCTAGGGGAACTTTTTCAAAGGAAATCCCTTTGCTCTTTTGACCTTTGAATTGGTCCATTTTCCCCCTTCCTGCCCTCCATAAGGGCTATTTGAGCTCCAAATTAGCCTTTTAGGTATTTGCAATGGTTCACTTTGGCTTTTGAGTGTCCTTCGAAAGGGTTGTTTGTCTCTTGGAAATTTTCCTTAGTCGATTTTATGTGAATCTCAAATTGTGACAAGTGGTAGCATCCGTTGTTCTTAGAAACAAAGTGAAATGAGGCTCAGAAGATGAAACTTGGTAGCATCCACTAAGTTTTGTCAGGTTTTTGTTTCCTTCCTTAGTCACTTCTGCCACAAATTTTCCCTCCACAAGGGCACTTGTCTTTGATGCTTGGGGCACTCCTTTGAACTTGTTTCTTGAACCAACCGATTGAACCAACTTTGGTTCAATGGTTCATTCCCTTGTTTCTATTGACCACTTGAACCAAGATTCTTTGAAACAAGCCTCGTTGAACCCGTTGAACCTTGAACCCATTGAACCTGTTAAACCTTAAACCCGTTGAACCTTTGAACCAAAGTGGTTCAATGGTTCAACGGTTCAATGATTCAAGCATAAAAAAATTATTCTTTTGATTGAACCTATTTGTAGAAGCCTTTGAACCTGTTGAATCATTAGTCCATCACTTCCTTGTTCTTTCTAAGCTCTTTGATCTTCATTTTACTGGTTAAACCTTTGAACCTGTGAACTCATTGAACCTTTTGGTTCAAGGTTAAATGGTTCAATCAGTTCATTCTTTTTATTTGGTGAAGTCCTTTTGATCTTTCTGAACCAAATGTGTTGAACCATTTGGTCGTTGAACTTGTTGAACCATTGAACCCATTGAACCTTTGAACCAAAGTGGTTCAATGGTTTAACGGTTTAATGATTCAAGCCTTCTTTTTTTTGATAAGTGTTTTGAAGCCATTGAACCTTGAAGCAGTTGAAATTTGAACCTTGAAAAATGTGCTTAACTTTTGCTATTGATGTTGAACCTTGAACCCATTAAACCCGTTGAACCAAAATGATTCAAGGTTCAACAGTTCAATGGTTCAATCCTTGATTAGAAGCTTGCTGATGAACTCTTTTGGTTTATCCTTGTCATTGAACTGAATTTGAAATCGCCTAAGTGTTGAGAGCTTGCTTCTTTCCTACAGAGTCTATAGAAATCAACCTATGAAGCCCATAAAACTTGGGTTGTAGAGTCCATAGATTTTCTTCCTACAGAGTCCATAGATTTAAGCTTGCAGAGTCCATAGATTTTTGAGAAGCTTGAAAAATGAGGAATTTGAATGCTCAAAAAAAATTTGAGAAGGGAAGAGATTATTTTGGTCTGTTGAACCAAAATAGTTCACATCTTATCCCAAAAATGAGAAGTCTATTTTTGGGGACAACAAATGTCATTATATAATTGATTCTCCAAGAACAATTGAAACCTTGCTAGTTTTAGTCAACCCCATTTTCCATACCTAGCTAGGTTTGGATGGTTATACTTAGAGTATTTTTGTCATTTTTTCTTGGTATGTTTTGAGACTGAAACTTGTTTGTTTGTTCATAAGCCATGTCAAAAACAATTTATCTATACATCACTCTTTTGTCTAAAGAGGTGTTATGCTGGCCATCTTACACCACACTTGTGCCTTAAATTTTTTTGCTAAAGTTGTTTGTGTGTGTGTCATTTGAGTTGCAGAGGGTAGATTTATGCTACCCAAATCATGTCAAACCATTTTGCGTTTGAGTCTTTGAAAGATAGTATTGACCACATCATTCAAGCATTTTTGCACCGTTAGGTTACTCAATTTTTTTTCAAGACTAGTTTATCTTGTACAAAAAATCATTGTTTCAAACCATGTCATATATACCATTTAGACCTTTGTATTGTGCCATCATGCTATCCAATATTGTCTAGCTTGTTTGGTTAAAACCCAGTTTTCATCATTAGGTTTTTAGTTATCCTTGTCAAGTTTGGATTCAAACATTGATTGATTTTTGTTTAGACCTTAATTTGTGGGGCTGATACACAAATCTATCTCTTTTGGGTTACATAACTTTGGTTAATCAATTACCCAAATTTGAAAACTATTGATGGTTTGTTTGTTTAATGACTATCCTTATCATTATTTATGCCTTTATTTGGGAGAACACAACCTTTCTCAAAGAGCCTTTTGTCTTATTCCTTATGCCAAATGATCATGTTTATGTTTGATTCCATGTTCTAGGTCTATGTCAAAGTTGTTTCCAAACTTTTTAGATTAAATGAAATCATGTTAGCCTTTGTTTCAAGTCTAGATTTTGACACTATTTGGCCAAAAGTCCTAACACATTCCTGTTTGCTTGAGCATAGATTTTGACTCTGTGTTTGGAAAAAAGACCTAGTAACTTAACTTTTCCCTTTCCTAGTTTAGAACTTGTTTGGAACAATTTGACCTAGACCTTTTACATGTTGGTTTTTATTTAGATGCTTGACTTTTTGTGCATGTGACATTTGACATTAGACATTTGACATTAGGTTGTTTTATGCCAAGTCTTTTTACAAATTATTTTGGAGATACAACTCTGTCAGGATGCAAAACACCGAAAGCATACAATTGATTACTAAACTTCAATCAACTTAATATGCAGAAATAACTAGATTCACCAAGTAACTAGAATTCAGAATAACACAGCATATGAGAGACAATACACAGCTTGTATTAAAACTTTATACAGAAAAGAATACAATAAAGAAGATGCCACTTCTTCTCCACCACCTCTTCAGAGGCTCGCTACACCTCAAGTGAACAGTAATTCTTCTCCCCAAAGCTCTCCCTCTCACAGGTCCCAACACCCAACTCAAATACAGAGTTGGTGTTCACCTCCCATGCTCCATGCACACCACAAGTGCTCCACGCACTCCACAAGCACTCCACGTGCTCCACAAGTACTCAAGGTACTTCAAGTAGATCTCCCATGAATCTGCAACAACCTGCAATTCAACAGACCATACTTATAGAAGGAACTCCCTTGCCTTCCTCTTGCTCTATCCGAGTACACACCTGTACTCCAAGTAGATCCTGCCTGATACTACTCCCTGTTGTGTTGCTGTCTATATGACCTTGCACACCTGCAAATCAAACAACGATTCTGCTCACCTGTGAACCTCAACCTTGCACACACATACACCTATAGATCAATGATCTTACTTACCATGTAGATCTCGTATATAGGCCATGCAACTGTGACCAAGATCCTACACTCTTGAAGAACCCAACTGGCTCTCTAATCCAGCACCAACACACCTGGTACTGAGGCACTAGGAGGAACGCGCCATTGCTCTACCTCACACACAGAAGGAGCTTATAATTATGCTCTCTTACTCCCTAGCACACTTTTCCAATACAACCATGAGTCTATTATATAGATCTCATCCAAACAATAATTAGACATCTAATTACAATAATTAGATCCGCAGCTCTCAGTCTTTAATTAGCCCTGATCATGCAAACACTTGGTTCGTCAACCAACTGCCCATAATTAACTCGCAGTCAAACCACACAGGTGACCAACGCTGGTCCCTGTCCGCTTGGGGGTCGTCGACGCCGGTCGATCTCTGACCGACATCGGTTGCCTTCCTACCCTATCCTACCGACGTCGGTTGGCCTGACCGATGCCGGTGTCTCTGACACTTAGTAACTCTCCTGCAACCTCCTCCGTGTCTGCATTAGTGAAGCTTTTAGCTCCACAATCCTAACAATCTCCCACTTGGAGATAAACAGTTGCACTATACCTGTACCTATACTCCATCTAATCTATTTCCTAGTTTGTATCCCTCTTCAAGCTCCCACCTGAAGACAACCCACCACACATTTCGTGGTGTACCACCTGTCATCCGAGTACCCTGCCACATCTGAACCTACAACACCTGTAGTGAAGTCCTGACCCTGCATAACAACACCTGCTATCGGTCCCTCTCAAAAAACCTGAGAACCCACTTCCCTGAATTGGCTCCTAACTCTGACAGCTCCCACTGCATGGGAAGACTTAGGTCTAAACCAGACCTCATGTGATTTCAGACACTGTACCTGTCCAGCCCTTAGTGTGCTCCAGTTCTGCATCCCAAACCTCACCAACACCTGATTCACATCAGCTCCCACTCAAGACAAAATCAACCTGTGATCTCCATGCCTCCCATGTCAAAGAATTTTGCTGCTCCAAACTCCTCATGACATGACACTGAACTAATCTTACCCTTAGCTCAGCAAAACCCTGTATGTACACCCCTGCTAGCTAGCATACTATCCACATACAGCAATAGAATGATGTCATGACTCATCATCCACCTGGTAAGACAAACCACAGTAGTTACCCTGACATTGACTGAAGCCATACTTCGTCCTCCACCTGTCAAACCTGGTACCACTGTCTTGCAGCTCCACAAGACCATATGCCTGGTCTTCCATCTCACGTATCCGTTCTCTCTATTCTTCTACTAAGGAATCCATTTGTCTCTGTGCTTTCATCCAGCTAGCAAACCTACCAGAACACCCATCTGGTTCTGCTCCAAGGAATCACATCCTCATCCATGCCAAGCTCACACCTGTTTCCTAGATCCTTCCTGCTCTACAATCAGCAACATGTATAAAGAAGAGGAACATGAATTTGAGGGCCTACTTACACCTTCAGTCCTCCGTATGGGTGTTTGAGACTCCTTGACAGCGTGCTGTCCACCCAAAATTCGTTACAGTGACCGACCTTGGTCACTCCACAGTCTGCATCCAACCGACATCAGTTCCCATGCGTCTATCCCTGACTACCAACCTGCCAGCACTGGTGTCCCTGCTGCCGACGTGGGTCCTCTGACCGACATCAGTCTTACATACTGCCGACGTCGGTCCCATGACCGACGTCGGTCTTACCCTGCCTGACATCGCCAGCTTCGGTCTGCACATGACCGACATCGGCACCTGTCTGTTCGATGCCGGTTCCTCTTGACCGATGCCGGTACCTGTGTTCACCTGTGAGTGATGACTTTTTACCCGCGAGCTCCTTTGAATCAATCTCCATATCCAAACTGCCCTGCTTAGATGTATCCAGCCTCATCCACTGAACTCTGTCTGCCATCTCCTCCAAGAACACCAAGGCTTTCCAGTTCTTAAGCCTATCAAATATATCTGTCTTCCACTTAAGAACATGCATCTACTTCCTGCTCATGTGACCAAGCCTACGAAGCCACGTCTCCACAATAGAAGAAGAATCAGTAATATAAACAAGTAGATAAAGTATACCTATTTTCTTACCACCAGCTAATTTAAGTGCTACTGCTGTGAGAGTTCTTGTGCATCTCTCATCACCCAATCTTTCTGAAGAAATTAGCCATATCTCCAAACATGGGACCTGCATGACCTTCATCAACACCTGTGTGTTGGCCGCTCGTAATTTCAGCTTCACTTCCCCTTTGCCAATTCTTTGGCAAGGCTTACCAGCCCCTCTACCTGAGGCTGCATGGAAAGAGGCAACCGAATCTTTTATCCAAGATTCAACTTTATCCAAGAAACCTCCCAGAGCATCCTGTGCAACAACACCTGCTACATCTGCTTCTTCAGTTTCTTCATGCTGATCTGCTACCAACCAACAATATTCTTTTACCTACTCTTTCTTTCCATAGGACCGTGAGTGACCATCTGTGCTTTTTAACTCCTCCATTCTTGGCTTACTTTCATCTGCCATTGCTCTACTCCCACTCGATCAGAAACCCCTGAGAGTGACCTGTAACCAAACACAACCCTGCTTCCTGCAACCTTAGCTCTGATACCACTTGTCAGGATGCGAAACACCGGAAGCATAAAATTGATTACCAAACTTCAAGCAACTTAATATGCGGAAATAACCAGATTCACCAAGTAACTAGAATTCAGAATAACACAGCATATGAGAGACAATACACAACTTGTATTAACACTTTATACAAAAAAGAATACAATAAAGAAGATGCCACTTCTTCTCCACCACCTCTTCAAAGGCTCGCTACACCTCACGTGAATAGTAATTCTTCTCCCCAAAGCTCTCCCTCTCACAGGTCCCAACACCCAACTCAAATACAGAGTTGGTGTTCACCTCCCGTGCTCCACGCACACCACAAGTGCTCCATGCACTCCACAAGCACTCCACGTGCTCCACAAGTACTCAAGGTACTTCAAGTAGATCTCCCATGAATTTGCAACAACCTACAATTCAACAGACCATACTTATAGAAGGAACTCCCTTGCCTTCCTCTTGTTCTATCCGAGTACACACCTGTACTCCAAGTAGATCCTGCCTGATATTGCTCCCTGTTGTGTTGCTGTCTATATGACCTTGCACACCTGCAAATCAAACAACGGTTCTGCTCACCTGTGAACCTCGACCTTGCACACACATACACCTGCAGATCAACGATCTTACTTACCATGTAGATCTCCTATATAGGCCATGCAACTGTGACCAAGATCCTACACTCCTGAAGAACCCAGCTGGCTCTCCAATCCAGCACCAACACACCTGGTACTGAGGCACTAGGAGGAACGCACCATTGCTCTACCTCACACACAGAAGGAGCTTATAATTATGCTCTCTTACTCCCTAGCACACTTTTCTAATACAACCATGAGTCTATTATATAGATCTCATCCAAACAATAATTAGACATCTAATTACAATAATTAGATCCGCAGCTCTCAGTCTATAATTAGCCCTGACCATACAAACACTTGGTTCATCAACCAACTGCCCGTAATTAACTCGCAGTCAAACCACACAGGTGACCGATGCCGGTCCCTGTCTGCCTGGGGGTCACCGATGCTGGCCGATCTCTGACTGACGTCGGTTGCCTTCCTGCCCTATCCTGCCGACGTCGGTTGGCCTGACCGACGCCGGTGTCTCTGACACTCAGCAACTCTCCTGCAACCTCCTCCGTGTCTGCATCAGTGAAGCTTTTAGCTCCACAATCCTAACAAAATCCACTTTCAAACCACATTAGAGATACAACTCCACATTTTGACCAAGTTAGACCAAGTTTGAACCATTTTTCTTTTGGACATATTTTTTTAGATTTTGTATAACTCTAAGTCTTTTTATTTTTAAATATTTCATCATTTACATGGATATGTCTTACTACACTTATGGTGGAGTCACTTAAAATCTAAATTATGATATAATGGCCACACAAAATTACTTTTATGGATTTTGTCATGACCTCAATGATGCTAATATGGTTTGTGAGATATATTTCTATCTACCTCATATTAATCATTCATGGAAACAAGGTCACAAAGCAACTTACGATCCATCTCAAGACCTTGATTGGTATTAAGAGGCTTGTAAAGAGGAATTTTAAGATGCAACTATAGGTAATGTTATTTAGGATATAGATCCATACCCTCTTTTTAATAATCAGTATGTGGAACAGAGTCAAGAATGAACTTATGATCTAACTCAAGATTGGGATGATCTAGTTTATGAGGAAGACTTGGATGCTTTTGCTTGTGCAAGCAATCAAGTTTCATGATGTCCTTTTATTATCTGATCATCAGCTACCCCTAACCCTCCTTTGTTTTATACAAGCTATCAATCTCTATAATATCCAAGGAATACCATTACCATTCTTAGATCTAGTCCTTTAGCTTGTATGAGAAACCAAGCTCCACAATGCCCCTTCATCATTCCAAGACCTAGTCTTTTGGATTGTGTGAGCAATCAAGCCACACAACACCCTATCATTACCATCTTAGGACTTTATCCTTTGGCTCATGTAATAAATAATACTCCCTAATACCCTACCATTATCCAACCATAGGCCATTCTTCATCTAATACTAATCCCAACCAAACCTCAATCGATCCAATCTTTTGAAGACTAAGCTATATTTAGAACTGGTATTTTCCAACTCATTGAAGACCAAGGCCAAGAGAACCAACTAATCTAATATGTTTCTATTTAATCAACCATTTGTGATAAGTCAACCTATGATAAATTACATATTAATCCTATACTAGTTGTCAAGGAGTCTGACTTTGACAACCAGTCTTTGCTGAGTCACTTCTTAATGATTATAACCACCTTTGGTCAAATCATTACCTCGACCATGTGCTTATTTTTTAAGAGCCTCCTATTAATAATATAGTCTCTAAGGATTTGTATCTTGACCTATTTCCCATCCTAGAGGAGTCTCACTTTGACAAACTAGTCTTTGTGGATCCCATTATGCCATTACAAGTTGTTACTTATCTAATACCAAGCATTTAATAAGACATCATTATAATAGAGTACCCATTATATGAAGAATTAGAATTAGAATTAGGTGCTTTTATTGAATGAACATTGGATTTATCATCAGAATCAAAATCAACATCAATCTTAACATCAGATTCAAAGTCCCTTCAGTTAGAATTAGATTCAAAAGAAGAATATGTTTATGGCCACTAAAACATAGTTATGAATTCCTTGTAGATCAATTTGAATACATTTGTGATCCTTCTATAGTTTTTAAGGATGAGTACTTCATATTTAACACAAGTTGTCCTATTATATTCTATTAGGATTGTGTGGCCTCTCCCTAATTCATTACCATTCCAAAAACCATTACCATCAACCAAAATAGCCATATCATTGACATTCCATCTCCCACAATTATTGATTGGGATCGACAGAATCACACTTTATTGAACTACATCCATGGTGACATAACAATTGAAGAAGAGTAAGGAGGCCAAGATAATATTCATGTATCAAAAGAACACTCCTAGTGAAACCTTTGTGAAGGTTCTAAGAGACAATCCAAGTTAGAACTCAACATCTTCTAGTGACACTTTTTTGGAAGCGCTACAAGACAATCAAAGTCAAAAGTCAACATTCCTCAGTGAAACCTTCTCAAAGGTGTTATGAGATAATAAAGACAACTTAATTGGTGAATTTTTTTTTTGAGGCACTAATAACTAAGCACAAAAGTTTTTCACTACTTAATGAAGACAAAATCAAAGATCAAATCAAAATAGATTCTTATCTACAATATAATCAGATGGTAACTACTCTCAAGATGAAATAACAAAAAAATATGGTGGTCTTATTGACAGAAAAAGTCTTCAACCCCACCACAACCAAAATTATGTCAAATATAGCATAAAAAACATTAGATGTGACTAAAAGTCCTGATCTTCATTTGTTTCCTCACCATTATAAATTACATTATCATTTACCATTCCATTTCACAATCAAACCCACCATCCATTATTTGTCCCTATTTACTATGCATGGTTACACTTTCCTTTGTAGAGGCTACAAAGATACCTTGTCTCGATACATGAAGGAATCTGAATCAATGACCAATGAAGATCATAAGAGCATTCTTAACAACCAAATCTATAGGCCATTCTTGATAGAGCAATTATTTTGATGAGGTATGGGATATCAATTAACATGATTGAGTATTCTATTTGTATTTTTTTTGATTAATATGTGCATCTACCCATCAACATGAACAACAAAATCAAAAACCACACCCAAGCCAAAAAAATGTATCATACTATTGCCATTGTTACATATCCATTTTCCATTATCAAAGTACCTAGCCATTTACCCCATCACTTGGGGGCAATCCTTTTACCATTTTATCCAATCTATCAAAAACCATAATTATCCTTAGCAAGACCATACCATCCTATCTTTCCATTCCTATCTAGACCAAATCCTATTTTGATCTTAGATACTTTGGTTCTTCCTACACTTTTTGTGAGATTTTGATCAAGTTTCAAAAATTAATCCAATCCATGTTTACAATAACAGTCTATGAAAGTAGTGTGATAATTGATTTGGTAAGATATATTTCATCCTATCAAGTTTGTTTATGTGAACCTTCTTATAACTGACTATGGGCAAATTAGTGTTTCACCAATCTTGCTACTAATTATAACCGCCTATGGGTAAATTAGTATAATTAACCTATGCCATTGTATCCTAGTTATAACCACCTGTGGGTAAATTAGGGGAAATACTTCTTTACCATACATTATCACATCACCTTACCATTACTATTTTCATTTGACTGGCCATTTATAATAATTGAGAACTTGTGAGACCTAGTTTATTTTTCCCCACCTTTTGTGTGGATGGAATTACTATGACTTGAGGTCATTTTAGGACTATATAGGCCATGCTCAATTCATGTTGAGGTCACCTCAATCCCCCTTTCTATATACTCTCACCATTTTTTGAGTAACCTAAGCCAAATCCTCTCACCATTTTTCAAGTAGGTATATTTTCATTCTATAACGAGTTAAGATACCCTTGAAATTCTAAAAACATTTATAACATTTCAAAAATCCAAAAATATTTATCCTATCTAAGCCTAGTCAATGATCCTCGATTTGCCTTACTAGGGAATTGTCATTGTTAGGATGCTTTATTTTTCTTTTATTTTCAAGCTTTCTATTTGTTTGTTTATATTAAGTTATTTATTTATTCACTTGCGTGTTTGTTTTCTTTCATCAATGTTGCCTTGACTCAGTATATATGTGTTCATTAGGTGATTCCTTGTGCACATTATTCTTGAGTCCATCCATATTCATCCATTAACATTAGAATCATCATTTTTATCATTGGTGCATTATTTTTTGAGTGTTTATTAGATCGAATGTCCTTAAGCATATTTTGTCCAAGTCTTCACGGTGTTCTCTCATGAAGCCTACCATCACATGCTACAACAAAATTCAACTTCAAGAAGGTTTATAATCAATGGAACCATAAAATTTTCTCCTTAGCACCTTGGTAAATCCTTCCATCCCACCCTTGATCAAATAAACCCAATGACCATTTTAGTTGTATCATTTCTATTAAGGACATGCATCTCTTCATTGGTAGGTATAACTAAATCATTCACATTGATCAATCTTATTCTTCTATTCATCTCTTTCCTCACTTTGCACCTGTTCATCTTTAATTTGTATTCTAGGTTATATCCTTGAGTTATGCTTGATAATCAACCATAACTAGGGCACCCATCATCTTTAGCCAATCTAAGTCCTCTTAATGATTATAACCACCTATGGGTAAATCATTATTTTGAGTTTTTATTCCTGATTATAATTGCCATTGGGAAAATCAACCTCCTTTTTACATCAATGCATGTAAGTATTTTCTTATATGGATTAATCTCAACCATGGATTAATTATACCTTTCTTATTTTTTCCTTTTGAGGGACCATCTATCAACAAATGTGATGGCCACTCCCTTGAGGAGGCATCATCATAGGTTTCCCAAAACCATTTGGAGCTTTGTTCTTCAACCATCATCTTCTTTTTGGCATACATGCCATTTATCATTCTTTGAGAAGTCATTACTTTGCCTATGATTTGCAACATCTTCCCAAATAAGGGCAAACTGTAGAAACCTAAAATTGGCTATTGATAACCTCTAATTAGGGTTTTGGCCAATTTCCACCCAAAATGCACAATTTGGCCTAAAATACCAAAACATGCTAAATTATGTGAAACTAACATATTTAAGTGCCTATTTTGGCTAGGGTATCCCTAAATCGGGCAATGTAATTTATGGGCCAACTAACTTTAATCAGTTCATTTTGAGTTAAAATGCCAATTTTACACCCACGTGCTCTAGACTACTCTTTCCTATCAAATATTTTACACAAGACTCATGCCTTTGTTATTTATTTTTGGAAACATCCTAAATGGGAATACACATCCAACACTTTTGACAGTGACTTCCAATTCCAATCCAATCAAATTTAGGACTAATAGCAAGGCATTATGATCAATTTATGCATACAGTACTTAATCATACTTAAGAGATAATTAACCCAAATCAAAGCCTAGTAAAAAATTTCATAGACAATTGAATAATTTATTTTGGAAATGAATATGGAATATTTTCATCATCAAGTGACCTCATTTATTAGGAAGACATCCCTAGGCCATAAATACCACAAATATCAAGATCCATGCCCTCCATGTCTCTTAATTGCCCCTTCTTCCAATGTCATGATGAGGATAATTACAAACTAAATTCCAAAAATTGAATTAACCCTCAACCACACATCTCAATCTTAGGATGGATGGTTTAGGTTGATTCTAGACATTTACAAAAATATATAAATAGAAAGGTCATGAACATAATTTCTAAGCTTAATTTGTGTGAAGTTATAATGCAAGATTTGTTACAAAATATTCATGCAACTAGTATTACCATGCCAAATTGATTCCAAGCCAAGCCAAGCCATAAGCCAAAAGTTCCAAGGAGAGATGGAGGTAGCCAAGATTCCATTGCTAAGGACTTCATGAGCACAAGCTGAGCAAGCCACTATTATAAAGGCATTTGGAGCATCCAAGGAAGGTGAAGGAAATCTTGTATTTGATTCCTTTATTTTTATTTGTGCTTGTTATTTGATTTTGTTAAATAAGCTCTCCCTAGTGTCTATGCCTAGAGATGTTATGCTATTATTGTGTTTCTTTCATTTTCTTTTCTTTTTGGAACTAACACCATACTAACCATCCTCTCTTAAGTCAAATTCCTAGATCATAGTTCTTAGCAAAGTTTGAGATTGAGTTCCTCTAGTAGAATTCAATTATAGGGAAATTCATTGATGATAAATTGGTCAAAGATCCTCTATCATACAACCAACCACTTCTTCTTGCATTTCCAGATGAGTCCATCATGACTCTTTCTTAGGAGGACCCCACCTACCAAATGACCATGTTCTTCAATGGCTAAAAGTGCCAGTGTGGTGGGGATGCCAGAGTAATTATCATTCTCCTTAATGGTGAACCTCTTTCCCTTTCCTTCAAATTTTATTTTTAGTGCACCAACAATGTGGCTGAGTATGAATCCCTAGTATTAGGTCTCCAAATTGCTCTAGCCTTTGGAGTTAAGATGATTGGTGTCTTTGGTGATTCCCAACTTGTGGTCAACTGGGTCAATGGATCCTACCAATGTAATAATGATGTCTTGAAAAATTACAAACAACTAGTAGATATACTCTTAGCATCATTTGATCATTACCTTATCTAATAGGTTCTATGATCTACCAACAAGTTTGCAGATACAATGGCTTCCCTTGCTTCCCAAATGCTATCTCAACCTACCAATTCTAAACTCTTTGTCACCATCCACCACTTTATCACACCCTATTATACCCATTCCAAATTTCCTACCATTTTTAATGTGGAAGCATCTCCATCAGATATATGGTACAAGCAAACCTTCAACTACCTCAACCTCAACGTCATTCCTCCCAACCTCTCTAGGAATGACTGAAGAGATTTTGTTTAGAGTACATCTCATTATACCATACTAGGGGGAATCCTTTACAAGCATGGTTTTGATGGCCTCCTTCTCCATTGCCTTCACAATCATGAAGCTTCCTATGTTATCAAGGAAATGCATGATAAAATATATGAGAGACATTTTAGTGGTTTAGTTGTCACTAAATGTATCCTTCACCTTGGCTATTATTGGCCCACCCATAACCAAGACTATTGTGATTATGTAAAGAAGTGTGTCAAATGTCAACAACATAACACTTTACATCATGCACCAGCCCATGGACTTCAAGAATCCAAAACACATTATCCCTTTTCATAATGGGGATTTGATTTCATTAGGGAAATCAATCTTCATTCTTCACAGTGACACCAATCCATCATCATCACCATCACGTATTTCACCAAATGGGTGGAGGATATTCCTCTCATCTCAACTAAATTTGACAAGATAGTTGGCTTCATCAATCATCATATCATCTATCATTTTGGTTTTCCCCATAAGATCATCACTGATAATAGTAAATATTTAAAACATAAGAAAGTCTAAGGTCTTTGTGATGTATTTAGAATCAAGTTAAGTTTTTAGTCACCCTATCATCCACAATAAAATATATATGCAAAATCCTCTAATAAAACCCTCAAAAAAATGTTAACCAAAGTAGTCAATGTTTTAGGTTAAAATTGGCACTTGCACATCCTTTTCACTTTATGGGCTTATCCTTTGCACATCCTAGCATTTAAACCTCTATGGATGTTACCCCTTTATCTCTAGTCTTTAAAGCATAGGTAGTTTTTCCTCTCAAAGTCTAGATTCCTTCTCTTCACATATCCTTGCAAAACATCATTTCTAGGATCAACTATCATCAAGAACATCTAGTATGACTTGAGCTACTTTACAATCATCACCTAGTTGTGCTTAACCATTTTTATGTCTACCAAGAGTGAATCAAGTGTGAATATAACAAGTACTTGAAATAATGAGAATTCAATATTAGAGAACTCATCCTTAAGGAAACCCAAAGTTTAAATAATATGGAAAAAATAAAAAGAGGCAAGTTTTCTTTCAATTAGATTAGACCCTATATCATAACCCACAATTATGGAGCAGGAGCTTACCATTTATCTTCTCTCAAAGGCAAACCATAACCTAAGCCTCTTAATTCTTTATATATGTATCCTTTTTTTTGTTAAACAAGGATTAAACTCATCTTTTTGTTTGACTTAAGCTCATCCCTTGATTTATAAGATTTTCACCTTCATTTACCTATCTTTATCCCTTTGAGGATAATTAATTACAAAATAGAACCATGTGATCAACAATCATAGTCATAGCCTAATCCTAAATATGGTTACCATGACTCTACCCATAACATGGTTCTCATGGATATTTTTATCTCTAATCAGACAAAATCCCATGGTCATTGTCTCTCAAAATCACCTCTTTCACCTATTATTAACCTTTTATTCTAATTTTTTTCCCTCATAAAGGTAAACCTATAAGCCTATATAGACTTTTCCATGACTAAACCTAGAATAAAAACAATTTGGGATACTAAAATATCAATTGGGTCGCATGTCTCTAGCATTATAGACTTTTCCCTTGAAGGACAGTTGCCTAAAAAAATTGCTTAAAAGATAGACTGCTCCCTTGAAAGATAACTACCAAATAAACAAATACAAACTTAGACCACTCCCTTGAGGGATGGCTAAGTCAAATTTGTCAAAATTAATCACTAGAAGCTTCCCACATTGATTAGTTTCACAAACTTATCAAAAAAATAGTAATAACAAAAGACCCTATATAAAACTTAGAACAAGATGTCCAAAAAAAGTTATAATCATATTTCATAGTATAATTCCTGCATCTATCAGTATATACCTTGAATGAAGACATGAAATTATCTAATATGGTTGTTAGGTAACCTATAAAAAGGGAAAACTAACCCATATAAGGTTATCTTACCTATCACCTATTTAACCTTCACCTTCTACCCATATCCCCTTTATATCATTTATAGATAAAGGGATTATGAGCTTACTTGACATAATGTGATCAATACAAATTTTTATCAACCAAAGCATGATAATGCAAAGCATTTAAAAGTCTTATGTTTCCTAATCCAATCTAACTTTATTTTTTGTTTTGTCCTTACCAATAAAAAACATCATGCTTTTTTCCTTATCCTCTCATCACTAATTCATGTAAACATATGTCTCATGATTCTTATCTCTTTTACCACATCTAGTTTATTAACTACCTTGATTTATGTGCTTTCATTAATGTCATAACCATAATTAAAACATCACATATCCATGATCATAAACCATAAACTTAAAAATCACTATACATCATAAAATCATAGCCATATTTAAAACATCACATCCATAATCAACATAAACCACATCATATATCTATAAACATGAGTATCATGCTATCCCTACTCATAAATGACATCATAATAACATAAAACATATCAATAACCATAATCAATCCATCCATGATCATAAATATCATATCCATGAATAAAACATAACATCATCATGATCAAATAGAACCACTCACCATAAACATCTAGCAAAATCATCACATGCCTAAGCTACTGAGTCCACATCTCGTAAAACATAAAAAAATCAAAACATTTAAGCCTTGAACCATGCACCATAAATCACATATATCATCATGAACATCATAAGTAGAATCATATACATCATGTCATTAAAATAAATAATACATGTAATTTTGTAAAATCTCTCTCTCAAAACATGTACATCTCACTACATTAACACATAGGTTGGTATCAAAATCATGTACATATACATATACATATATATACATCCTATCATATTATATCATTCCCTTAGGGAACCACTACCACTAGCCTTGCTTGCACTACCACTTCCATCTAGTACCGATTCTCTTGGGATGCTACCCATCATCCCACCCAAAATTGACCATTGCATAAAGGGCCTAATACCATACTACATAGCCATCAATAAAATTGACATCATCAACCCCTGCTATAATGAGTATCTCCTCATAATCTAGGACCACCTCCTCTAGCTATGGTTTGGGATTCAAAATCTTAGCATCCTCCTTCTTATACCTTGATAATGGACCTAGAATCCCCTATACCAAGATGATAGCCTCAAAACCCTAATATTATCATAGGCCCAACAATGGAGCACAATCCCCATGCTAATCCAATATCACTGGTAAGCTTAGAATCCCTAAAGATCTCTATATATCTAAACTAGAAAAATGGGTACCCACCCAAACACTATCCTACCAAGAAACATCTCTACCAACACTCCTAGTAGTAAATAAGGAAACCACCCACTACTTGAGTCAAGCAATTCAAAATAGGAGACTTCCATCATCATCATCATCATCAAATACCTATCATATTGACCCCTCTGGTATAATGACTTATAATTGAAGCTACCGACATGACAAATGGCAAAGTCCTAATCCTTAACATATAAAAGATTTATTTTCTCATCCCTCTCTTTGATCTCAATATAAAATATTGGTTCCCCTTAAATGGGTAGCTATGTAATCCTATGAACATCCTCTAGTAGGATGGTTATCTCTCCTATTAGTAAGTGGATGATGTTCATGGCCAGATCCCATCTCTTGATGAGGACCATGATCATCACCACATCTTATGACACTTGTTGATAATGTCTCATAGTTTTGAAGTTGACCTCCTCCATATGTGTCTAGTCATCCTTAGTCATCCATCCATGGATCTACGTAAATATTTGAGGAATCCAAGCCCTCATCTAGATCTGATCACATGCTTGTAAAATTCAAAGTTAGCATGCACACTTAGTATTCCATTGCCATTACTCATGTTCATTCCCTTCATTCATTCTACCTAAATCAACCTCTTTATCAACCTAAACCCACCTACATTAACCTATTATAAATTCTAACCTTATAATGCTACAACATTTTCAAATTACTTCTAGCCTTATCTCTATTATCAAAAAACACCTACCCTAACCCACAAACATTTCAACACACCACTCCTACTTGACACTTACCCTATACTAACTAACCCTTAACATTTTAAATGCTATTTTTTAAAAACCCACCCATTTCCTTTATTATTTATTAAACACTTGATCATTCTCTCAACCACCAACAGTCGTTATGACTGCTGATGGTCAAGTGACCATTTGGCTTTAGTAGTTATCTATCAATGGTTAAGTTTGACTATCAATAGTTAGGTATGACTATCGATAATAATTATGTGTGAATGTTGGTGGAAAAATACCCAACCCTATATACATAAAAAAATACCAAAATAATAACGTTAAAAAAATAAACACCCTAATTTTACCTTCTACACTATCCCCAACCCAACTACTCCCTTACTTTTGAGTTTCACCTGCTAATTTTATGAGTCAAAATAAAGCCTAGAATTAGGGAAAACCCCCTAAAACCCTACCAAAACAAAAAAAAATCACCAAATTCAACTTTAAAATGATTTAAATCAACTAATATAATAATTTTTAAAACACCACTTACCTCATTTCTCAACCACTATCAAGGACAAATCCACATCCTACTACATAGCCACATCTTCATCCACCCTACATCATTGATATAGTATTTAGGTCCACTTAGCCATATAGTCAATCAAAAATCCAATCAATAATCACCTAATAAACACCTTGACCCCACCTCATTATTACTATTGCTCACAAAATGCCAAATCACCAAATATATAGAAGTCACAGGAATTCAAATAGCAAAAAGTGAAAATGAATTAACATTTTCACTTTTTATGTTCCATGGTTTTAAGGTTTCACCCTAACCATTTATGGTTAGGGTGATTATCAATGGTTGATTTTAGGACCCTTGACCATCGATGATCAGGAATCTTATCTTTCAAACATTTTATCTTTCAGGTACCAATACCTTAGTGCTACATTTTTGGAGATTACCTTGTCCACTAAATGAAAAGAAACCTTCAAAGAATACCCTCTGTGACTGACCAACCACCCAACCATGTCTACCTTAATGTTGGACATTTTTGGCCTGAACTATCACATATTTTTGTGATGACCTTACCTTAGTCTTTTTTGACTACACTGATCAACCTTGATATGTTGAGCATGTGAAGTTTCACCACCTAGTGCATGACCAAACCATTTGTGTTTTTCAAAAGAGAACTTCCTACCTTAGATACCTACAACAATACCAAACCTATCTAGGAAAATTGATATGAATAACCCAATAAGTTATGCCTAATGTTGTGGACCGGTTACCCTATCACTAGTCTTTCTAGAATTGACCTTATTTTTACCAACTATGGGAACCTTAGTCTTTGTATGATCTTGGCTATCATACTTAGTCAAATTTTATGTGAATGTTTGCACTTCAAATTCCAAAAAATCATTGTCACCAACCTCATGACTCACCATAAACTACTTGTCAAACTCTGACCCAATTTTTGTTTCACCTCATCAATTCTTAGTTTGAGGGGAAACACCTCCTCCCTTACTTAGGGTAACTAGACCTTTGACCAATAATCTATTTTTGTTTTATAGATTATTAATTCAAAGTCACATAATAAAAAAGGGAAAAATGTAGACACAAGAAAACCATACATAATGGTTCTAGATGTCAAAATGCTTCAAGACCCCCTAAGGACCATCGAACCCTTATCAACCCACTAACTAACCCATCAAACCCTGAGTCTAGTTAGCTACTAATCTAACTAATTCACTAACTAACTAACCTTTCACCCAACCCATTTTCAACTCACCTTGATCAATTTTATTCTAAACCCTCGATTGCTAACAATCAACATGACTGTCAATTATTAGACTGATTATCGACAGTCAGGTCTTCCTCATTCTTACACAACACTAGTTATGTGTAAGCTAACATAGAACAATTTAAAATATCTACCTTACCCATTACTAAAAAACTCCTAAGAATCAAAATCAGCAAGCCAACCTCCTAGGGAACTTTCTATCCTCCATCTCTTTTTTCCTATAAAATGAGGGGAGTAGGAGGTGAGAAAGGATCCATCCATCAATCACAAGAGCATTCTAGAATATAGCTATTCATGCTTTCCATCCACTCTTTCTTCTAGTAATTTAGTAATTATAATAGAGACCTGAACCTTTGCCAAAATTTCTCTTGAGTCAAAGTACTGTTACTCTACCAAAATTGCTTCATACATCAACCATCATCTATTTAGCAAGTAATAGGCACATTTTATATTTTAGCTTTGTTTACTTGGTTTCTAACTTCTAGACCTAAATCAATCCTCTTGCATCTATCTTATGACTTCCCTACCCATAACTAGACCCTTAAAAACCCCTTAATTGATCATTGACCCATTATATAACTATTTTTTGAGTACCTTAAAAATCCATAAGAAACTATTGATGGTTAGCATAACCATCGATAGTCACCTCCAACCATCAATGGTTACCCAACTATCAATAATTAACATAACTAACAATAATCACCTTGATCAATGATGATCATTGTGGTTATAGATAATAACAATTTATTTATAACTCCTTGCCCCTAACCAAATCTAACTTTTTATGTCTCTACCTATTCACAGACCTCTGCTTGATTTCTTGAACCTGACATGATCTATTTTAGCACTAGTATTGACTTATTATTGTTATAATTAAATAGTTTTCTCTAAAAAATAATCTATTTCTTATTGTATTTTATTTTAGTTATTTTTTTATTTGATACAAATCATTTCATTTTATCTCTTTCAACTTAATTTTTATCAAAGAGTGGATTGATAGCCTCTTAACAAGCTCACACTTCTTAGATCTAGCTCACGCTAGGTAGTCCACTTTACTATCTTTCTAACAACCCATTTTTTTAGTACGTTATTATCTATAGGTCATCCTTATAAAACAAAAAAGGATCTCTCCACACTTGTCTAGATCACACATGAATAATAACTAGGTTCTTCTACCACACCCTTATTACTAGTTTCTTACCTTCTTTAATAATTAAGAAATAAGCATAAATTAAGAGAAACACATGATTGAAATTTTATTTCAAGGTATCTCATAGGAGATAGCATGAAGGGCCTTATAATACCTTCCATGTTGATTGAAAATTTCCTTACAAAGGATTTGATATAACTATGGCACCTTTTTATTTGACAATAACCCTAATGCACATGATTGGAATTTTCTTTCGAGGTATCTCTTAGGAGATACCTTGATCATGCACATGATTAGAATTTTATTTCAAGGTATCTCCTAGGAGATACCTCAAAGGGCCTTGCAATACCTTCCATGTTGATTAAAAATTTACTTACAAAGGATTTGATATAACCATGCCAACTTTTTATTTGGCAAGAACCCTAAGACACACTATTAGAATTTTATTTCAAGATATATCCTAAGAGATACCTTGAATATGCACATAATTAGAATTTTATTTCAAGGTATATCATAAGAGATACCTCAAATGGCCTTAGAATACCTTTTGTGTTGATTATAAAGGTCCTTTCAAGGGATTTGACATAACCATGACACCTTTTTATTTGATAAGAACCCTAATGCACATGATTGGAATATTCTTTCAAGGTATCTCCTAAGAGATACCTTGATCATGCACATGATTAGAATTTTAGTTCAAGGTATATCCTAGGAGATACCTCAAAGTGCCTTATAATACATTCCATGTTAATTTCAAAGGTCCTTGCAAAGTATTTGATATAACCATGATAACTTTTTATTTAGTAAGAACCCTCATGCACACTATTGAAATTTTCTTTCAAGATATCTCCTAGGAGATACCTTTAACATGCACATGATTGGAATTTTATTTCTAGATATATCCCAAGAGATACCTCAAAATAAAATTAAAATCATGTGCATAAGGGTTCTTGTCAAATAAAAAGGTGTCATGGTTATATCAAATCCCTTGAAAGGTTAATAGAGCTTAAATTTGACACTCTTGAAACCATCATTAAACATCTACAAGGCCATCATTGATGTGTATGAGGCCATTAAATTTTAACCTCATATGAAAGGTTATTAGAGATTAATTTTTATGTTATCACAAATGTCATTTGACATCCATGAGGCCATAATTGACATCTGTGAGACTGTCAAACTTTAGCTCAATAGCCAATTGTACCCAAGATAACAAAACACTTAAGTATTGATTTTAAATAGACAAATTGGTCTCCCATAGACTAAAATAATTTATTTAAATCCATATTTAAGCTCAATATCCTTTTAATTAGGTTTGGATTTGTATAGACTAATCTTGAATATCATCCATCATATAGTCATGTTTTTAAACATTGACCCAAACCTTAGTCTATATTCACCCCATGGTCTTTGAATCTTGATAGGTTTAGTTGAAAAAGAGGGTTGCTTTACATTATGTTTAGGACTTAGCTTAAATAATTTATCTTAAAGTTTATATCATGTCTATTAACACAAAAAAAACTTTAAAAAGATGTAGGCCATCACAAAAGAAGAGCATACGATTGCCATAATCAACTAGAGGTAAAATGACTTGGTCTCCATTCAGATGACTCATCTCCACTTCATGACATCAAAACCTAAGGTGTTACACTATATCAATGTCATTGCTCCTATTTTTAATGATTTCAAGATTAATCAAGATATAATAGTGCATGAATGTAAAATCAAAAAGGTAGTATATATCTCCCCTCTTGCATTTGAAATTATTAAAAGCTATGTAAACCTTAGGTGGATTTGCCCATAATTTGAGAAAGGTTAAATAAAAATAACATGAAAGCCATCCTTACCCCATGGATACACTCAATTACCCACATAGTCATAGACCCCACTGGTAAGATCCCAAATGCCTAGTTTAGGGAGTGAATTATAATGATCATGATCCTACTAAATAGATTTTTTGGGGCCCCATCCACCACCTATGTCAACAAAATATGGGTGTCTTATGTATATTTCATGGTAGAAAGGGACTCACTCCTCTAATAGGTGAGATGATCAACATTTACTTGAAACAATAATTCTTTACCATAAAGAAGAAAACCAACAATCACTTCTTTATGATGTCCTATATTTTATATGATTTGCTAGCCACCACCACATTCCTTGACATGAATAATTGGTCATTGAAGGGTAGCTAAACTATTTCCATTCACTATTCTAAATTACATATATTAAAGTATAGATAAAATATACAATTCATTTGTGATTATGTACATCTAGAATTAGTAGAAGCCATTACAAGGATCTCTATGGATAGGGTCACACCTCTAATTAATGTGGAGCTAATTAGGGACATCTAGTTGTATCTAGACTGGACTATAATTAGAATATAAGGGACCTTAACTCAACCACTTAAATTACTAGTCAATGTGCCTATGAAATTAATGGAATAGGAAATAACATACCAATTATTCTATGGTATAGATAGAATATGTAAGAGCAAAAGGAAGGGACTCCACCATTTTCCTTTAGCCATTAGTAAGACTATATTACATAATTGGAATCAAGTAGACACCATCTCTAGAAATAGAGACTCCTTAAACTTTAAATTATATGAGTTAAGGAAATGAGACCCTCATGTTAGGGTCAAAAAGCATTTCAAATCAAAAAATAATAAACTACTCCTAAGAACACCAACTTGGTGTTCATGACATAATGTATATCATAGACTCTAATTTCATAAAAGTATTGGCTAGGTTGAAAAAGCATAATGTTAGGCTTGAGGATAGATTGGATAGAGATGAGAAACCACATGGTGAGATATGACATATGGGATCCTTGAAGTACCACTTGTTACCTGGACCCTCTTCTAGGCCCCCTCTAGAGCAACCATAAGCAGAAGTAAAACAACCTTAAGTGTAAGTTGCATAAAAGTCTGAGAAAGAGAGATTGGAAGAAAGACCTAGTGAGGCGGCATCATCCTCAGTTCAACCTAGTAGACTAGAGTTCCCAATTTATTACATTGATATGATTGTACTAGCTCCTCATGAGATAGTGAAGGATACACTCAAATTAATTACTGATGCCTATGGATCAGATTAAGAAGATGGGTAAGTAGAATAACCTCAAGCCCAAGCCAAGAAGCAAAAAAGGAAAAGGGGAAAGAAATATCCTTGGACCTAGTTCTAGTTACACCCTTACAAAAGAGGAAGGCCTAATTATCCTTGGTCCTAGTTGGAAAGAAGAAACTAAAGTTAACCTTCACTAATCTTTTGAGTGAAGTTAACTTATTTAGTGATGAGAATCCCATTCATGAGCCAATCATCCTTGACTGGTTCCTATATGGAAAAATTCAAAAGATTCCAACCCTACACTATTCATGGGTTATGACAAAGGTAGTCAACATCACTATTCATGATGAGCTTAATCCATGGATAGTTTCTTTGATGAGGGAAGAGCAAGAAAAAATATGACAACTCCTAGGACCTCAAATAACACATAAATGGAGACTCCAGAATGTCCAAAGATGATAGAATCATTAGTCAATGTGAAATATTACCTAGAGACTATATGAATAGAAAGAGTGACAATGAAGAAAGCCATGGTTAGGGGTGAAGAGCTCACTTTTTATAAAGTTTAACCCTTTGTTGGATTGACTCCATTAGGAGGTTAGAGACCTAGTGAAGATCCAATCCATGAAGAAGATATAATTAGATTAGCTGATGCTCATTCAACTCAACTAAAAGTAGGCATCAAAGTCATGTATCAAAATAAGAGAACCTATAAAAATAAAAATAAAATCTTGAGAAGCATATTATTATCTCAGTCCTTGAGGAAACGTTCAAGGTGTTTGAGGCATCTTTTTATGATATGTTTGATTCATTAAAGACAATGAAGGCAAGATAGAGTCGACTAGCCCAAATAGATGCAGTAGCCAAGGGTTTAATATCCCAATGGTAGGATTCAAGGGATAAAATGAAGGAGCTAATCAACATACTATTCAAGGGTTGAATTCTTGATTTTAATACAATTATATTGACCCATTTAAGCATAACCATGGGATTAGTTGTTAACAAAATCCAAGTTTTGAGTACATGGTCAAGGAACTTGGAGAGGTTCCTAAGAGATAACAAGGAGTTGATGGATAGAATTGATTAACTCCTTGGAACCATTATCACTAAACCCATAGAACTTAGCTCCCTAGGCATCATTATAAATGATGAATACAAGCATAGAGTCACCTTAGTCATGCAAGAAGTAAGAGCCAAGACAAGTCTAGGACTAACAATAGTATGGTCATGAATATGATCCTAACTACGAAGGATACTATTGTCAGGGCAAGGATCATCAAAGAAGCCATGACAAGAAATTATAGGGATTTTGAAGACTTGGTTGACCAGGAGGATGAGTGCCTCCTAGAGCCAGCTATCAATTTAAAACTTGTTAAAGAGAAACATCAAAAGGCCATGAGGATTCTTCAACAAAAATAAGGGAGTTCTTCAAACTTTGATAGAAACTTTTTAATCTCCAAAAATGGAATATCCTTTGTAAAGGCACATGCATTTTTTTAGCATGTTACCTAGAGGTTAGTTTATTTTGGAAAGTTTAGTGTATTTTAAGGGACTTTGTAAAAGGACAACTATCCTTACTTATACACTTATCAGTTAATGCAACTAATTGACATGCTTATTTGGAACCTATAAAAGGACCATTGTTTATTATAAAAAGGGTAGGGAGTTTTTAGAACCAAATTACTTTGTAAACTTTGAGAAATTAATAAATCAAGAAATTTTAGAAGTGATATATGGTTTTTCTCTTAGTTGTCTAGTTCTACTTTTAGATTTGAATGGTTCTCATGAATTCTTGATGTGTACATTTGATTATATAGTTGTTAACTTGTGCTAATACTAGGTTAATTGAAGGTTCCTCAGTTTTATTCATTTTATTTGCTCTATATTTTCTATTTGATTATGGTAAGTCTTCTAATTGCCTATGAGAATGATTCACGACACTCTTATAACTAACCAAAATTAGAGGGCAACACCTAAGAGCTCACCATGAGTAGAAAGATGCCACATGGTAAGTTTATTTATAAAAAATGATGTCCTTTTATTTTGAATACAAACATGCCTTGGTATATTATATTTGAACCTTGGGATCATTGATAACTTTCTCATCATTTTTGGTAACTTTATTCAAAATACATATCTACTTTTGAAGTTTTTTGATCATAGACTTACACTATTGATTCTATTTCTTCAACTATTTATCTATCTTTATACCTATTCAAAATCTCTTTCAAGATATTAATCTTCCTCCAAAGGACTTTCTATGATATCAATTGTTATAGGTGCAATCATAGAGAGGGGGGGTGAATCAGTGAGCTTAGATAATCCAAATTCAATTTCCAAACTCTTTCAAACTCTTAATCATTTACCATAATCATTATTGAAGCATTGACATCATTCATATAAATTAATAAGAAAGAATGCAAGATCAATCTCATAACACATGACATACATGGGAAAACGTTTTGGGGGAGAAACCCACTAGAACTTGCAATTAAACTACTATCTTATAATAATAAGAACTAATTTAGACTAGCTACAACTGATCAAGGAATTATCATTCCTAATTTGGTGAGACTACAATCCCACAAGGAGATACTACACTTGTTTAGTTGATGTACCATTAAAACTAGACCTTTATCAAGTTTCACCTTGCAAGGAGCAAACAACCCCTTAGATGTTGAGCTACCACAATAATACCTATGAATAACTCCACCTTTGAACTGATGTCTTCAACACTTGATGATGGAAATTTGATTAGCACACACTCAATCTATCCAAATCCACCTTTTGGATCACTCTACACTTCTCAACAACAACTCTATCACCACCTCAACAACATGACCAGATGGACATACACATAGTCCACACTCTGATATACCTCTCAAATCAACCAACAAGCTTCATATAGACATCAAGTTTTCTTTTTTTAACCTCAACCTATAAAAGCACTATTCAAACTTAAAAATATGACCTACAAGTCATACACGTGGTCCTCAATCTGATCTTTTCAACAACCCATCCACTAGTCACACTCTCTCTCCTCTATGTTCCTTCACTCTCCAACTCTTCACTTAAATGCTTCAATGCTAGATTTTTTGCCATTAGACCCAAAATGTCTAGATGAAAACTATGGACTACTAGATGAATTCCACTCATGCACACAAGAAATTAAAGCATAGAAAAATTCTTATGGTACCTCTTGCACATGCTCAATACTCCATACTAATCCCTAAACATCTCTAGCCATGTCAAAACTAAAGATTAACCTAGCCTATTTCAGGCATACTAGGACATGCACATTACACACTTTTTCATTGTCAATTAGACTATCAAGGCACTTCATCCACTCACCATGACACCTCCATCCTTAACACAAACACACATCAATAGTCTGGAAGGACCTAAGGATGAATATAAATATTTTCAACCTACTATTTCTTATCATGCACTTTTAGGTATTAGTAATCTTCCAAATATTAAGGTGGTCAATTTCCTCAAGAAATAAAAGTTGACTATATTTATTTACTTTTGAAGTACACACAAATTCATCAACAATAAGTTGGATACTCAATTGGACTATTTCATTTAACCAACTCTATAATTTTAAATCCTAATTATAGGTGGGGGTATAGTCAATTATTCTAGTAAATTCCATAGTCTAAATCTATGGGAGACTACCTATTATATTATCTGATGTTTTCTATATCATGGATGGGACTAACATTTTTTTTGGATTGTAATGACTCACCAATTTATGTATAATTGAGATCAAGTTTGAGTAACTATTTGTGTTCATTCATTTAGAAGGAAGGACATTTAAACTACATGGTTTATTGGGTAAATCTACAAAATTATTTATTTTTCACCAAATGATGAAGATGATCAAAAAAGCTGCAAAGTAATTATTGTGTGCCTATTTTCCATAGAATTTAAACCAAAAAGGAGTGTACCCATATTGAATTATAACTAGTGGAGTCTACCCATTTTTGTCTTATACACCCTATGGACTCCTTTGACCTCTTTTTCTTTCAAAATGGGATTTACAATAGGGCTCACTGCTACCTAGGCCAACCCAAGGCCTCCTTGATCTTGACACACATTCTTAAAAATTGTATTATTTTTTATTAAAATGCTATTGAAGTATATACAGGTAGAGCATTTGGAATTATATTTATTTTATTGTTTTATAAAATTTTACTATTATGATTTGAACCTGTTTGCCTGAATAATAGTCATGTGTGTTCTTCATTAGAAGGCTTGCTGACATCATAACTACGCACGCTCCAATAGGGAAAAAACTATTAAAATAATTCAAGTAGACTATCTGAATCTTAGTGATTTCATAACATATTAAGGTGATAAATAATGAATAAAAGGACTAAGTCAACACAAATAAATCACACATTTTAGATAAATTAAAAAAATATATGGAACAATATTAAGATTAAATACCTAAAAATAAGGATTTCATCACATTTTAGATAGAGTAAAAAAAATATTGAACACTATTAAGATTAAATACCCAAAAATAAGGATCTAAAAAAATGACAGTAACAAATATGGTCAATGCTTTAGACAATCTACAACCTGCTTTGTTTTGATCTGTCAACACTCTACAGTATATGTTTAGAAAAAACTAAGAATATGTAAGAATAGGAATATATCTAGTCATACATGTTTGGTAGTTTTTGTTCCTCTTAAAAAAGTGTGAAAATTATATAGACCCTATTTTACAAAGTAAATTTGAATTTTAAATTCGTTGGGGACTCCCACCTATTTTTGAATGCAAAAGCACCTCAGGATTAGTCAAGTCAAATTAAAGGCAAGTGATATATTTAATATATTAAAATAGTATTTATATATATTATATTAAAATATATAACATTTATTATATATATATATATTATATAATGTAATATAATATTATAATACTATATAATATATAATATATAATATATATGTTAATATAGTTTATAAATCAAATTATTATTATATATTTCAGTATAATATATTTAATATAAAATATATAATTTATATATAATATTAATTAGTTATACACACACACACATTCACACATATCATGACATATAATGTATGTATATATGTATTGATGAGAGGGGCTATGTAAAGTGAAAGAGTGTAAACTTATAATTGATAGTTAAAACTAGTAATTTAAAACCTTTACAATGTCAAAATATTAATTAAGTTCATCTTTAAAGATAATTATGGGCATAGACCGATCGGAATATGAATCAACATGCAATGATTTAGTAGAGGATGGCTTGCATTCTATGTGTAAAGAGAGAGCATCTTAGCATGTAATCTCTAAATCAAAATTGTAACTCTTTTGGTTTCAATAAAGTTGCATCTATATTCATTGGATAAGGAGCTCAATTATGGCTAATCACATTTTTTCTTGGTGATTGCAATGGATAAATTACTTTTGTTACAATGGCACTAAGAAAATTAAAAGTGACCAAGAGGAATTTCGGGTTTAAAAAATTGGATAAAAAATTGAAGTGGACATATATGTTTGAAAGACACCATATATTCCATTTTATAGAGCATAGAGCACCATAATTAGTTTACATCAAATCCAATTAGAAACACCACCATAACTAGTTTACATCAAATCCTTCTCTTTATCTAATTTAAGTTTCAGTTCATAGATCACCACAAGATATGTATTAGAGTGGTCGAGTAGTAGTGTTAGTTGGACCATCTCCATGTCCACTCTCATAAGCATCAATATGGGAAAATTGGCTTGTATATTACATGAGGGTGTTAACAAATACATTAAGTTTATGTAAACTATCAATCTATATAACATTCTTCACTATAGAGAGGATTGTCTTAGGCTAAAGTGGTTATTTGATAGAGATTCTCAAAGGTTGATTTGGCACATGATATGCACCCAACCGATCTTGTCAAAATCCTTTTTATTGGCCCTAAAAACTTTTAATAATAAAATTAATAAAAAATTTCATTTAGGATATTAAACTTGCATTAAATTTTCCTCATAAAATATGAAGGAACCTCATTGTTGTTAGAATGTGGGACATCATAACCATCCACCATTAGTCCCAAAAATTCTTTCTCATCAATGAATGGTATTAGTAGTGGATTGGGAAATGTTTGAATTACATTAGAAGTGGCATTTGGTTTTTAAATTATTGAATACTAAGATTTTTTTATTTTTTATCTCTCAAACTAACTGCTAAAAATTTGACATTGTTATATTGTAGGAATTACATCTCTCTCTATATTAATATTCCCATTTATTAATTTCACATGTTACCATTTAATCAAATTCACCTACAATAAGGTAGGGGTCTTGTGCTGGGTGATTGCTGATTATTTTTTAGGGTGTGTTGATATAAAATTATAGGATTATTTTACCTATTTTGTAGTACTACATTATTTGAAAATTTGTGAAATATACATTGATTATAAAAATTATGAGTATTTTACTTAAAAACTTTTATTTGAAAATAAATAAATATATATGATTAGATACAAAACTGCATTTAGAAATAGTGAATTCATATTATATGAAATAAAGAGTTTCTAACATTATATTATAATTTTTTTAGCTCACTTCAAGTTAAACATCCTCTATGGGAATCTATATATATGTGGGATCAAGTATGGTTTGTAAAGTAACCTCTAGGATTTTAGAAACCAGCTCTTCATTCGATTTCAAGGGTGAAAAGGGATAGAAAAAAAGAAAACAAATAACATGGAAAGTAAATATAATCTAAGGTGATGCATCAAGAGATTTGAAACATTAACCTATAATTTCATAAATATATTAGATCCTAAAGCATCACAAACCATAAAGGAGCATAAAGCATGAATTACAGTCTATTATGCAAATAAAAACCAAAACTATAGAAGCAAAATAAAAGAAATAGTAGACAGAGATAATTTTTCACTCCAAATAATGTAGAACATCACATCCTCATAAATGGAGAAAAAAATATAGAAGGCCACAAGGGAATATACAAAGCATCTAATCACATCTGTGAGGTGCCCTTGTTAAGGTAGTAGAATGAAAAAGTTTGCTAACTGTCACTACTCCTAGTCTGTTACAATGGTTGGTTATCATTTGTTTGTATTCCTAATTTTGTAAACATGTGCTTCAAATAAATGTATCTTAGTAACTATACATTACAAAAAAACTATGAACAATAATATGGTACACACGAGTCAAAAATACCAACCAGCCCTGTCCATGGAAACTAATGAACACATCTCCAACTCACTTTACAACACTTACAGTCAGAAACACCAAGAAACACATCTCATAGTTAGACTTCAAAATTGAAGTTAGTATGTAAATGATCATTTTGGTCTTATAAATTGTAGAAATAAACCAAAATATTTGAGTGGGGAAATAAAATCATTGTGATAGATATTCTTTGGCACTTTATCTTAATTTTAATCTATTCAATAGAAGAATTACATATCACTAATTTAAATTATATCTCAAAAGACCTAATGGTTAACTAAAATTTAATGGTCATTTTATAAAGTAGAATAGAATTTATTCCTTTCTTAATTTGTATGTAATATAATATTTCTTAGACTTTTTATAACCAAGTTTGAAGGGTTACTAAAATTTAATAATTCACATTACTTGAAATTAATTCATTATCCATCTAGTTTACTGTCAATTATCCCATGCCACGTGTCATCTGCAACATAGAATTTAATGCGTGTGACATGATTTTAACTTCATGATATGTGATTGTAACTTTTAATTTAATTCCTCCCAAACATAATCATGCTTGATAGATTTTCTCTTCAAAGTAATCTACCTCATCTACTGCACACGTCGTGAAGTGACAAAAAGTTTTAAATCCATACTTGTGATCACATTTACCCATTTTATGATGTTACATTGCATTATACAATACGTTAAAGGTATACAATTCATTTAATTTTATTAAAAATTTAATATTATTTTCCTATCATTAATAATATATAGATATATTATAATTTCTATAATCTTGATAATTAAAGTTTTTGTGATTCTTGTATTGAAATATCTTTTTCAAGAGTAAAGTTTCTTGGCTTACAATTTCTTATTTAAATTTAATTAATTTTACATTGATGTGATTTGGCCCTATAAATGATGATTTTCAAATCACTTCACTATATATGTAATTGATAATGATTCATGGATAATTTGCTTCCATTAATAAAAATGCACCTTTTGTTATGGAGAAGAGATACATGATTTAACCTTGCTGATACATGATTATTTTAATTTAATACCTATTACCTACTAAACATTATTAATGTTTGATAGATTTTATCTTCAAAGTAATCTACTAGGCACATGGTGAAGCACCGTAGAGTTTTAAATCTATACTAGTGATCACATTTTTGACCCCATAATGTTAAAGCCCATTTTCATGTTACATGGCATTATACACTATTAAAGGCATAAAATTTCATTTAATTTTATTAAAAATGTAATATTATTTTTGTACTATTAACAATATATGGAATGTATTGAAATATATTATACTAAAATATATAATTTATAATATTGATTTATAACCTATATTAATCCAAGAGGTCAAGATGAATGAGGAGAGCTTTAAGAAGATAGCTGACTAAATATGGCCTAAGACTACTTTCTGCATCAGTCTAGCTGTAGGGGATTCAGGTGGGATTGTTAATATGTTGAACAGTGCTAAATTTTAGGGCTCCCTTATTGCTTCTAACAAGCATTTTTTGGTTATTAACTTCTCTTTGTCTTCCTTAAACTAGTCTTTGATCAATATCTATGGCCCAAATAACAGAGCTCTGAGGCAAAATTTGTGGACTGATTTGAGTAGCATCAAGACCAATACCTTGAGCACTAGATGGATGCTAGCTAATGACTTTAACACTCCCTTATATCCTTCTTAGAAATATGGTGGGATTCTTGATTACTCTGATAGCATGTTTGACTTTGCAAAATTTATAAATGATTGGGGATTGTTGGATGTGGAATTGCAAAATCAAAATTTCACTTGGTCTAATAGAAGAAGGGGAGACCAAATGATCCAAGTTAAATTAGATAGGTTTCTTATTTCTAGTAACCAAGATAATCATCATAATATGCATTTGTAGGCTTTTCCTAGAACTATGTCTGATCATTGCCCTATCTTCCTTAGTTGGAAAGATCAGAGCCAACGTGGTCTTTTCCCTTTTCAATTTGAAGCCATGTGGATTAAACATAAGGACTTTAGAAAACTGGTGGCTCAATGGTGGCAAATTCCTATCCAGGGTACTTCTATGTTTAGATTAGTTAAAAAACTTCTACACATCAAACAAGAAGTACATGGATGGAATAGATATAACTTTGGTCATGTTTTCTCTTAGAAGAAAAACATAGCTAGAAAACTTGTAGATATCCAATAGTGGATTGCTCAAGGAGATGATTCAGAAGACACTTATAAAGAAGAGCAAGGTCTGAATTTTGATTGGAAAAATATTATGGGCAAAGAAGAGGTATTTTGGAAACAAAAATCTAGAATTCAGTGGCTTAAGGAGGGAGATAAGAACACGGCCTTTTTTCTTCTTTCAGCCATGAAACATAGGAAGGTTAACTCCATAAAAAAATTCTATTTGGAAAATGGTAATATTATAACTGAGGATAATGAGATTGGGGAATAAGCTATGATATTTTTCCAAAGTTTGTTGACCAAAAAAACTAATGATGATGAGAATCTCAAAACTATGAATCAATTCATTGACAAAATCCCCTATTTGATAACTAAGGAAGACAACCTGGAAATGTTAAGGCCTATATCTGAGGAGGAGGTCTATGTGTTTTATTCTCTATGGGTTCCTTCAAAGCTCTAGGTCTTGATGGCTTCCCTCCTATTTTCTTCTAAGAATATTGGGATATTGTGGGAAATGACATTACTGCTATTGTTTGAGATTTCTTCATAACTGGTAAACTTTTAAAATAAATTAATAATACCTTTATTGTCCTAGTTCCTAAAATGGTGAAGCCCATACACCTTTCAAAATTTAGACCTATTAGCCCATGTAATACAATTTATAAGCTTTACACTAAATTCTTGTCATGAGAATCCAACCTTTCTTAGACAAAATTATTTCCCCTGCTCAAAAAGGCTTTGTCCTAGGTCATCAAATTCCTGATGCTATGATTTCCACTCATGAAACTATTCATTCCATGGATAAGAGTAGAATTCTTGGTATGGCTCTTAAGTTAGATATTTCTAAAGCCTATGATAGGGTCTCATGGAATTTTCTATTTCAAGTCATCAAGAAGTTTGGGTTTAATGATAAAATGTCTCGCCTCGTTTGGAACGTTGTTTCTTCTGCTAAATTTTTGGTCCTGGTTAATGGGGTCCCTAGAGGTTTCTTCTCTTCTTTGAGAAGAATCTGCTAGGGGGATCCTCTTTCCCCTTACTTTTTCATCATAATGGCAAAGGCCCTTGTGAGATACATTCAAGCTAATATAGCCTCTAAACATCTAGTGGGCATTAAACCTACTTCCTCCCTTCCCTCGGTGGCTATGCAGTAGTTTGTTGATGATACCATTCTTTTTGGCATCTCTTCGGTGATTGAAGCTTGGAGATGGAAGCATATTTTAAATAACTATGCCATAGATTTTGGGCAAAGCATTAATCTTTGAAAGAGTAATGTGTACTTCTTTAATACTTCTAATGACCTCCAAAAAAAATCATTAACATCCTAGACTATGTTGAAGCTGATCTTCCTACTACCTATTTGGGCCTCCCCCTTATGGTCAAAGAGGTGTCTCCAGGTTTCTGGAATGGAATATTCGAAAGAACTCAAAGGAAACTAATTGGCTGGAAAGGGAAATTACTCACCAGTGCAAGCAAATTATAGCTTCTTCGGGCCTCTCTACAAGGGATACCTACTTATTTCTTATCTCTCTTTAAAATACCTAATTATTTTACTGATAAATTAGAACAGATTTAAAGAAATTTTTTATGGATGGGACTAGAAGATAAATAGAGAATGTCATTAGTCAATTGGGAAAAAGTGTGTCTTCTTAAATCACGTGGCAGCCTCAACATTAGATCCATCTGAAGCATGAACAAAGCCCTTCTCTCCAAAATCAACTGGAATCTGATTCATAAACATAATGATTGGAGTGAAATCATGCATGCCAAATATCTGCATAATACTGACAGTTCTAACTTTCTCCAACACGAAGGGCTACCCCAAGGATCTGTGATATGGAATAAAATACTGAAATCTAGAAGTCTACTTAAGCAAGGGATTAGATGGAAATTGGGAAATAACATGTCTATTAAATTTTGGAATGACAGTTGGATAAAAGATAAAGATCCGATTACATAGGGGATTATAGAGAAATTGCTAGCATTGCTACTCAATTTTTTGGAGATAAAGTCTGTGATTACATGGTTAATAATAATGTCAATAAGAGTTGAAAAAATTTATTGGATAGTTGTGCTCACCAACCTAATCTATCCCCTAGAGTTCAGGATGTTTAACAGTTGATTCAGGGGGTCAAAATCCCTCTCTTCTCATGAGAGGATGAACAGTATTGTGTCTAGATAAGAATGGTTGATTCTTGATCAAGTCTGCTTATCATTTGATGGTCCCTGAGGTTCATAGAAAGGAGATATGGAAAAAATTTTGGAATCATAAACTTTTACCAAAAATTAGCATGTTTTGGTGGGCTACTGCTCATAACAAAATTTTAACCCAAGACAATTTATAGAAGAGAGGGTTTACCCTGGTCAATAGATGCTATTTATGCTACTCAAAGGAGGAAATTACTTCTCATATTTTCATACTCTATGATTTTGCCTGGGAACTTTAGGACATAATCCTAAATAATTTTGGCATTCAGTGGGTCTATAACTCTGACCTTAAGGAGGTCATTAACCTCTAGTATCCTACCTTTTCTCATCCCTAGCTTCTATAGTTATGGAAACAAACTCTGCCCTGCCTGAGCTAGACTTTATGGAAAGAGAGAAACCATAAAATTTTTAGGGATACTGTTAGAGATGCCTCCTAGGTTTTTCATACTTTTGGTAAGACTCTATTAGAAAGTGTTACTAATGCCCAAATTTGCATTGTGGAGAAACCACTAACTCATGAAGAATTTTTTTTTTGGCTAATTGGAAGATCCTAAATCTTATTCCTACTCATAATAATTCCAAAATATTATAGAGACTCAATACTAGATAGAATCCCCTGAAGCCTAATTGGTTGAAACTTAACTTTGATGGGGCCTCTAAGGCTGATGGTAAAGCTAGTGGGGGAAGGATTATAAGAGATGATAAAGGGAGGATGATTGTTGTCTATGCTAGTGGAATGGGCTATCAGAACAATAATTATGTTGAAGTAATTGCTTTCTTATGGGGGATTAAATTGGCTATATCTATTGATATCAGGAATTTGAGTATCTAGGGGGACTCTAAATTGGTTATTGATGTGGTTAACAAGGTACAATTATTGGTATTAATCTAAAAGATATTATTATGGATATACAAATTCTCCTATAGAAATTTACCAAGGTAGACATCTCACATATTTATCATGAGGGTAATGGGGTTGTCGATGCCTATGCCACTCTTGGATAATAATATTCAAATTGGTGATGCTGGCACCAAATTGATCACATCCCTTTAAATATTAAGGATCTCATTCAAAAGGAAGTGACGTGTTAAGGATGAGTCAGATATATTAGAAAGACACTCACTTCGTTAGTCCTTTTGGAAGGTGTCAATGTGTATCTTGGAGTATGGGTCCTTTTGTACTTTTTTATTAGCATTTCTAATTTATTAGGCCTCTTTGATAAGGCAAGTGGATTGCTCCATCATTATGGAGATCACCGTGAAATTATGTTTAAGCATGGGATGAGTAAGTGTCATCTTTGCAAGATGTTCTTAATTATGTGTTGTTTCAACACCATTATCAATATTCATGATCAAGGGATTGAAGTTACTGTTAATATAATGGTGAAACTTTGGGGTTTCTTTGGTCTATTGTATAAGTCCAACATGGGTGGTGATAGAATATGAATGGAACCCATTTCTTATTGTGAGTTCAAAGGCAACCCGATTGTCTGGCACTATTGCAAAGAGGGTGGGATTAGTCCCTATTTGGAGAGGCTCAATGGGTATGATGAGAACCTTTCTGAGCAATTCACTAGGTCATGGATAAACTGGTGAGTCTCTATAGGGGGAATTATCTTTGAGATTTTAGAGAATGTAATTGCTATGGCTACTGGCATGTCTACTCAGGGGATTAAACTACAATGGAAAACCAAAATTGTGGACCTTTCTAGTTAGAAGCTCTTTATTGGAGAAGGCAAAAAACTTGTACCCTACTAGGGGAGATTTGATCGAGCCAAGTTGCTTGAGCCTTAGGATGGCATGTGTTTTATCCTCATGAAGTATTTCACTCTCAAGGGGCACTCCACCAAGTTTTACAGCTATCATCTTCCTCTTCTAAACCATTTTAGGCAAAATGCTCACATTAGCTTTCTTTTTTATCTATTTTCTTCCCTTGAGCATTTTGTCCTTAGGGTTAGAGCTAAATTAGCTAAGAAACTTGATAAGAATCCTATCCCCCTTCATCAGGGCCTTATTTTCTATATTTACAATTTCCATCATGCTCTTGAGCCTTCTAAGGCCATTCAAATTGATATTGGTGAAATTTCTTCTAACCCAAATGCTACCAATGTTGTCAAAGAGTCTTTCCCTTCCCCTATCTCTACTAAGACTAAATAAGTTTCCTTTTCTACTCTCGAGGAGATTCCCATAGACACTCTAGGCTCTACTGTGAGTATGAAGTGCAAGAAGAGGAAGACATATGTTGGTGAAGTAGGAACTATGGGGACTACTATGGGGACCAAAAAAATCCTTGTAGGACCCTTGAGGGTCAAGGTAGTAAGTCTCATTCCTCTACTAAGGCTATTAAAAAGGTTTCTCTTTAGGAGTTAGGCAGTCGGGGTGCATTGATGGCAAACCTGCCCTGAAGGCTAGGCTTATCGACTACTCTGAGAGCACCTCCGATGAATCCACTCAAGATGATGAGGCCAAGGACATGGATATTCAAGAAATCTCTATGAATATTGAGGGGAAGGAGGAGACTAAAGAATTAGAAGCTATTACTGAGGATGCTGCTGACTTTGTAGAAAAGGCTGGCAAAGTAGGAAAGATGTTTATGGAGGAAGTTGATGATGAAATCAAAACCAAGGCTAGGTTGGGATCTAAAATTGTAGTCCTGAGGGGTCACATTCATAAACTAGAATAGAGCTTTTCTATTATGCTCTGGAATTCTATTTTCCTTAACATGTCTGTGTTATAGGATTTGGGTGTTGCTGTTATTGCTGACAATGAGGAGAACTTTGTGAACTTGGATGACCTTATTTAATCCATGTTTAAGCAAGGAGAGAACTTGCCTCTTTAGTTTTCATTGTTATTTTGATACTCTGCTTCTCTGTTAACACTTTTTTAGCTTATAGTTTTGGTTTGTTGTGTCTATTGGGTCTCAAACTGTGATGTTTCTATTTTAAGGCACCTTTTGTGCTGGTTGCCTTTGTCACTTTTTTGCTGCTTGTAAGGGTTCAACCCCTTGTTTTGCCACCTTATTTTATCAAAAACATATATATTATATGATATAATAATATTGATTAATATTAACATATATTTTACAAAATATATAGTTTATACATAATATTAATATATATTTAATTAGTTTAATATATAAAAATATTATGATATATATTATAATATGTCAATTATATTTATTTAATAAAAAATATAATTTGTGTGTGTGGGGGGGGGGTAAAAGGGGTTATGTGAAGCAAAGAGTTTAAATCAATAATTAAACCTACTATTTACTCCAAACCCATGACATTGATGTCAAAACAAGTTCATCTTAAAAATAATTGTGGGTGTAAACTTATCAGAATCTGAATCTCCATGTAATGCTTTAGTCTATGATGGCTTGCATTCTTCGTATAAAGAGATAAACTCTTATCACCATCACCACATCAAAGTTTTAACTCCCTTGGTTTTGATTAGGGGGCATATATATTCATTGGATAAGGAGTGCCATAGTTATGAGTGATTAGGTTTTGGCTTGGTGATTGTAATAGAGAAATTACTTTTGTTACAATGGTTCTAAAAGAATTAGAAGCGATTAAGAAGAATTTTGGGTTTATAAATATGATTAAAATTTGAATTGGACATATATGTTCAAAAGACACCATCTATTCCAATGTGTATGCCTACTATTATACCACCACCACTCAGTTTCTCCTAATAATTAATAATTTTACATCTTCAAAAAAATGTGAATGAAACTCCACTTATTATGCATTGAAGAGCTAATCATTATTTCTAAATCATTAATATTGGTTCCAAAGTTTCATGATGATAATTTTACTTCTATTTCCATATTTGAACTTCTATAATTTTCATTATACTATGGTCTTTTAGCAAATTATTGAACATTTTCTAATTTTGATGATCCCCTTGATGTGATCTAAACCCATATTAGGAGACCCATCAAGTGTAATTTATTACAAGTCTATTGATATTTTATTGGAATGAAATTCTCTAAATTACACAAATCCACATTTAGATATAATATATAAATGGAAAGTCTATACATAGAAATACTATATATAGTAATTGTTCTAAGGTAGACTATTAGTTATGCCCTCACATAACCATAATTTAAATAAGGACAAAAAATGCTTTCCCAATAATTATTTGAGTTAATAGGTATGATTTTGTGTCACTTATTTTAATTACCATTTTGTGTTTGAATTCATCTTCAAATATTAGTTTGTAAGTTCAAGAAAGGTGACTTACCCTCACAGGTATTTGAATTGGTGAATTAATATCTCAAAGGTATTCCTTGGGGGAAGTTAAAAATTAAGGAGTCAAATCCCTATTATACAATTTACATATGTTACATATTCAAAAAATATGGATTAAACTCCACTAATATTGTGCAAGAGCCTTATATTATTTCTAAATCATTAGCACAATCTCTATGTCAAAATTGTAACTCCCTTGGTTTTGATTAGGGGCATCTATATTCACTTGATAAGTAGCATAGTTGTGGGTGATCAAGTTTTGTCTTGGTGATTGCAATAGAGAAATTTATTTTGTTACAATGGTGCTAAAAAATTAGAAGCAACCAATAAAAATTTTGGGTTTAGAAATATGATAAAAATTGAAGTGGACATATATGTTCAAAAGACACCATCTATTCTAATATATATGCCTACTATTATACCACCACCACTTCATTTTATCCTAATAGATAACAATGTTACATTTTCAAAAAAATATGGATGAAACTTTACTTATTATGCATTGAAGAGCTTAACAATTATTTTTTAATCATTACCATTAGTTCCAAAGTAAATTCTATGATGATAATTTTACTTCTATTTCTATATTTGAACTTCTATAATTTTAATTGTACTATGCTCTTGTAGCAAATTACTGAACATTTTTTAATTTTGTTGATTTCTTGGACGTGATTCAAAACTCATGGTAAGAAAACCATCAAGTGTAATATGTTGCAATGACCTTATTGCTATTTTATTGGAATGAAATTCCCTAAAATATATAAATCTACATTTAGATAAAATCTATAAATGGAAAGTCTTTATATATAAATACTATATACAATAATTTTTCTAAGGTAGACTGCTATTTATGCCCTCATATAACCATTATTAATTTAGATAAGCACATAAAATCCTTTCCCATGAGGTCTTTAAGTTAATAGGTATGATTTTGTGTCACTTATTTTAATTACCATTTTGGGGTTAAATTTGTCTCCAAATATTATTTTTTAAGTTCAAGAAAGGTGACTCATCCTCACAGGTATTTAAATTGGTGAATTAATATCTCAAAGGTATTCCTTGGGGGGATAAAAATTAAGGAGTCAAATCCCTACTAGACAATTTACTTATGGTACATCTTCAAAAGGTGTGGATGAAACTCCACTAATATTAAGCAAGAGCCTTATATTATTTCTAAATTATTAGCAGAATCTCTATGCCAAAATTACAATTCCCTTGGTTTTAATCAGGGGGAATCTATATTCATTGAATAAGTAGCATAGTTGTGGGTGATCAGGTTTTGTCTTGGTGATTGCAATGGATAAATTTATTTTGTTACAATGACACTAAAAAAATTAGAAGTGACCAAGAAGAATTTTAAATTTATAAACATGATAAAAATTTGAAGTGGACATATATGTTCGAAAGACACTATCTATTCCAATGTGTATTCCTACTATTATACCACCACAACTTTAGTTTCTCCTAATAATTAATAATGTTACATCTTAAAAAAATGTGGATGAAACTCTATTTATTATGCATTGAAGAGCCTAATAATTATTTTTAAATCATTACCATGAGTTCCAAAGTAACTTCCATGATGATAAGTTTACTTCTATTTTCACATTTGAACTTTTATAATTTTTATTGTACTATGGTCTTGTAGAAGATTATTGAACATTTTCTAATTCTAATGATTTCTTGAATGTGATTCAAAACCCATGGTAGAAAACCCATCAAGTGTAATTTGTTGTGATGAGCCTGTTGTTATTTTATTGTAATGAAATTCCCTAAATTATAAAAATCAACATTCAGATACAATCTATAAATGGAAAGTCTATATATAGAAATACTATATATAGTAAGTGTTCTAAGGTAAACTACTAGTTATGCCCTCACATAACCATTATTAATTTAGATAAGTACACAAGATCCTTTCCCAAGAGGTATTTAAATTACTAGGTATAATTTTGTGTCACTTATCTTAATTACCATTTTGGGGTCAAATTCATCTCCAAATATTAGTTTGTAAGTTCAAGAAAGACAACTCACCCTCATAGGTATTTGAATTGGTGAATTAAATTATCTCAAAGGTATTCCTTTGGGGGGATAAAAATTTGAAGTGGACATATATGTTCAAAAGACACCATTTATTCTAATGTGTATTCTTGATATTTTACCACCACCACTTCAATTTCTCCTAATAATTAATAATGATACATATTCAAAAAAATGTGGATGAAACTCCACTTATTATGCATTGAAGAGCCTACTAATTATTTTTAAATCATTACCATGAGTTCCAAAGTAACTTTCATGATCATAATTTTACTTCTATTTCCATATTTGAACTTCTATAATTTTCATTGTACTATGGTCTTGTAGTGGATTATTGAACATTTTCTAATTCTAATAATTTTTTGGATGTGATCCAAAACCCATGGCAGGAAACCCATCAAGTGTAATTTATTATGACAAGTGTTTTGATATTTTTTTGGAATTAAACTCCTTAAATTATAAAAATCTACATTTAGATACAATCTATAATGAAAAGTCTATATATATAAATACTATATATAGTAAGTGTTCTGAGGTAGACTGCTAGTTATGCCCTCACATAACTATTATTAATTTAAATAAGCACACAAAATACTTTCCTAAGAGGTCTTTGAGTTATTATGTATGATTTTGTGTCACTTATTTTGATTACCATTTTGGGGTTGAATTCATCTCCAAATATTAGTTTTTAAGTTCAAGAAAGGTGACTCGCCCTCACAGTGATTTGAATTGGTGAATTAAATTATCTCAAAGGTATTTCTATAGGGGATACAAATTAAGGAGTAGAATCTCTATTAAATAGTTTTCTTATGTTACATCTTCATAAAATATGGATGTAACTCTAATAATATTATGTAAGAGCCCTATATTATTTCTAAATCATTAGCACATTATCTCTACATCAAAATTGTAACTCCCTTGGTTTCGATAAGGGGGTATCTTGATTCACTGGATAAGGAGCACAATTATGGGTGATTAGGTTTTGTCTTAGTGATTTTAATGGAATTTTTTTTATAATGACGTTAAAAAATGAGAAGCAACCAATAAGAATTTTTGGTTTAAAAATATGATAAAATTTTAAAATAGACATATATGTTCGAAAGACACCATCTATTATAATATGTATGCTTACTATTATACCACCACCACTCTAGTTTCTCCTAATAAGTAATAATGTTACATCTTAAAAAAAAATGTTTATGAAACTCCACTTATTATGCATTGAAGAGACTAATAATTATTTCTAAATCATTACCATTGGTTCCAAAGTAACTTTTGTGATGATAATCTTACTTCTATTTTCATATTTGAACTTCTATAATTTTTTTGTACTATGATCTTATAGTGGATTATTGAACATTTTCTAATTTTGATGATCCCCTAGATGTGATCCAAAACCCATGGTAGGAGACCCATCAAGTGTAATTTTTTGGGACTCATATAAGTTAGGGATTGGCCAAATATTTTTAGGGGTTGCTTACAGGTGTAAGGAGAGTCTGATATGAGTTGACACTCATCCAAATTTGTAATAAGAAGCACCAAAGGCTTTGTGAATCTATTGTTTTTTTACAAGATTCATTTTGTAATATAGCTCATTATGACACCATCATGTTCACTATTTGATTGGTATCACATTTTGGTTTATTTAGATTAATAACATTTTAAGATGGCTTGATCTTATTTTTTCATGTATTAGATCAGGCTAATATAGTGGCCTCAAACTTTAATAGCTTTTTTAATGTAAGGAATTTCATTTCTTGATCATGCTCAGGGTCATCTAGTTGTTTCTCATAAGTCAAAAATTTTAGTGCCACATAGTGTGGTGGTAAGGGATGAAATGATACCTCTACTACAAGAGGGTTATGCAAGACATTTTGAATCAAGCACATAATTTAGATACCTTTTAAGTGTCCTTCTCAATGAGAGAATGTTTTTCCTCTAATGCTTTAATCATTTTTAATGAGGATTGTGAAAAATTCCCACCTTGGTTCCTTTATCTTGGTTTACAATTTTTTGTCTCAAATACAAATCTTAAGATCTAAATACATCTATAAAAGGATTCAAATCTACTACATAAATTATAATATATGTGTTGGAGATTATTATTGGAAGCTTCTTGATTTAGAGGCTTCTAGAGAGGAGAGGTGAAAATAGAGAGGATTCTATAATCCTCTTAGGGACTCATTAGGATTAGATAGGGGATAAGATAGGGATTAGGTGCATGATTAGGGACTAGGGGTGTAGTGAGCTTAGGAATAGGCCAGTGTAGGTGGGTAGGTGGGCTATGGGAATTTAAAATTCCATAATAATAGATAAGTGGGGATTATGATTATTAAGATAATGGGGATTTAGGATATTAATTAATTGATTGGTGGGGATGGATAAGGTTAGTAGATGGAAAATAATGAAGGGGACATTAAATAAATAATTACAAATAGGTGATAAATTAATGGGATGAAAGGGGATTAATTAGATAAGTAGAATTAGTGTCGGCTAATAATAATAATAATAATAATAATAATAATAATAATAATAATAATAATAATAATAATAATAATAATAATAATAATAATAATAATAGAGTGAGCAAATTTTAAGATGCATTCATCTTTGGATGTACCAGTTAATGGTCAAAATGACCTTGAAAATCTTCCCAAAAGATATAATTAAATATTGTGTTCCATCAGTAATATAATTTATATAATCTTGATAAATGAAGTTTTTGTGATACTTATATTGAAATATTTTTTTCAATTTTTTTTTTTTTGGCATACTGAGTTTCATGTTTAAATTTAATTGATTTTACATGGATTTGATTTGGCCATGTATTTTTGACCCCAATATTGAGCTTCAAAGTTTAAATACTCAATGTGTTGTTCACCAAAATGTTTAACCCTGACATTACATTGAGATATCATATGGCTTGTTATCATGAATGAAATGTTAATGCTTATAGATTGGTATAGTGTATAATTCTTATGCCCTCACATAAAAATAAGCTAGATAACCTCAAAAAATTCTTTCCAAGTCTAAGTCTTTGAGTTACTAGGTACGATTTTGCATCATTTATTTTAATTACCATTTTGGGGTCAAATTTGTCTCCAAATATTAGTTTGTTAATTCAAGAAAGGTGACTCGCTATCATAGGTATTTGAATTGGTGAATTAAAGTATCTCAAAGGTATTCTATGGGGAATAAAAAATAAGGAGTCAAATCTCTATTAGATAATTTAATCATATAATTTAATGAACAAATATGAATACACTTTTTAAATTAGAATATTTATAATAAACAATAAAAAATTGTAAATATTTTTATATTAAAAAACTATCTGAGTTTATTATTTATTTTTATTTATGTTTAAATATTTAAATAGTTTTATTCAATAATGTACATTGTTTAAATGTTTAAGATGTTTAAATATATAAATATTTTTTTAAAATAATTTTATATGTTACAAAGTTTTATATAAACTTTTAAATTAGTATAGAATTAAAAATTCCTGCATGCTTCAAAATTATAGTTAAGTTTATCTTTTTCTCTTTCCATTATTTTCTCTCCATTTTTCTCTCTCCCTTTGAAGGCCAAAAAGCATTATTTTATTGACTATTAGGTTAACTGTGGAAGTAGTCATGGAAGCGTTGACCCCATTTTTCACTATCATTTCTATGGGTTCTTTTTATCAAGTATTTAATCTATGTAATGTATTATTTTAATGTATCTAAAATATGTGATTTATTTGGCTTGACATGAACCTTTTATTCATTTTTACTACTTTAAGTTATGAAATCATTGAGATTCAAATATACCTAAATTTTTATTATGAAGTGGTTGAGATAATGAAATGGCAAAGCTTAGGATTGTTAAGCATTTAGATGTATTAAATAAGGACCCAAATGGTGAATGTGAGGGAAAATCATACATTTTTTATTAGCTATAAACAAATAATGAAATGGTGGAGATTAGGGTTATTTAGCGCTTACTTATATTCAATAGAGACCCAAATGGTAAATGTGAGGGGAAAGCAAACATTTTTTTATTAACTATAAGAAAATAATGAAATGACAAAAATTAATATTTTTTAGAGATTACTTGAATTCAATAGGGACCCAAATGGTGAATGTGAGGGGAAAGAAAACATTTTTATTAACTGTAAGAAAATAATGAAATGGAGGAGATTAGTATTTTTTAGCACTTGTATTCAACAGAGACCCAAACAGTGAATGTGATGGGAAATCTAACATTTTTTATTAACTGTAAGAAAATAATGAAAGGGCCAAGATAATGAAATGATGGATATTAGGATTATTTAATGATATAATTCTTCATAGCATCCTATGTATGTCTTTAGAGCACACCTAGAGCTTATTTAGAGTGTCTTTGGAGTGTCTTTGGAACATTTAGCTGTTATAACTTGCTTTTTGAATCCTAAAAATTATAACCAAATGAGTTGTAAAACCTATGTGTTGCCTTCTCAAAATTACCCCATTATTGGGATGTTTTGTTGTACTCAAAATTAACCCATCCTTGGGGTGTGTTCCTCTACTCAAAATTACCCCATCTATGGGATGTGTTGTTGTACTTAAAACTACACTATTCATCCAAGTTATACATAATAACAATGTAAAGAATCAACAATAAATTACATACAATGAACAAATTGCATTCATATCAGACTTTAACTATTAAACTCAATAAAATATATAACCAAACACAACACTTTAGGGACAATTTATATAAATATGATGAGCTATATGAAATGCTCATCATTTCTCCCTCACACTTTACCTTTTGAAATTCCTCTCATAAATAAGTGGGATGATTGATCCTTAATCCAAATTTCTAGATTCAAACCTCTGATCTAGATCATAAACTTCAAAATGATGGACCCAGTCATGGTGGCCCCTTGGAAAGAATATAAGATCTCTAACAACTGTATGCACCCAAACTTCAAATTCAACTTCTGCTTGAGAAATCCAAAACCACCATAGAGATAGAGAACACATAATTATAGGAGGCCTAAACCCATCCCAATCTAGACATTTGAACCTCTTTCCTCTAAGAACTAAGTGATTATCTGGTAAACTACTTTGGCTCTTTTTAGAATCCATTTAATATTGGTGGGGTTGAGGACTTCCATGGACTTTAACTCAACAGGTAATATATCCCACCTAAAAATACCTACATTGAAACCATTGGCATAATGGTGGTTTAGAAAAGCATTAAAAGAATAAATATTAGATCTCGATAGCTCATGGTACTTGTTCTTCATATGCATATGATACAGTGGTTGAAAAGAATAAATAAGTTTCTTTACTATTAGAAATTATGGTCTAATGCATAACCTAGTGGTTCTTTGTAATTTCAAAAATCTATTATTGGCTTGTTGCCATGCCATATTTGGTTCCTTAAAATGGAGAGAAAGGCATGCAATTATGTCTCTCCAACAAAAATATTTATTAAAAACCAGATTGATATCCTAACAACAAATTGAAAGCATAGAACTCACAAATGACATCTTGCCTTTCTTTAGTGCTTTTTAGAAAAATGTCCATAAATACATGATCATCTTTAATGATAAGTAAAAAAATAAGGAAAATTAACTAAATATGTTATTTATAAAACTAATCATGTAAAAAAAGAACATAAACTAATGAATGTTTCCTACATGCTAATAGTTTCTCAAAAATAACACAAATGTGCTGGATAGAAGTCGATGCTTTCTATAATTACAATTAGGATTCTACCAATTAATTCTAAGATTCCTCCTTAAGTTTGGCATTTTCATCCTTTAATTTTTGAATTTTCTTCATTAAATGAATGTAGAGAAGATGTATCTTCTTCAATCAAGGGTTCATTACCCTTATTAGCAATAGAGGGTAGAAGACACTCTACTTCTTGAGGTACAACTTCTACGACCTCCACATCTTATTCTTCTTTTTCCTGCAAGATAAGTTGGTGAATATACTAGAGTTTAGTTGGAGGAGGATGAGGGGTGTCTGAATAAAGTCCTATTTGTCATTTTGATCTCTAGTGTAGTATCTTTGGAACCAATGGTGGTGGAGATGGTCGTTCTATAATTTCAACTATGGGTTTTTCAATCTAGAATGTAGTGGAAGGAGGAGAGGTGAGGCATGGTGTATTTTTGGTAGGAATAGAAAAAACATTTAGAGGAAAGAGGACCAAGCCCTTTCACCCCTTGGTTTACTAGGAAAATAATGGCAACAAATGAGTGTAACCATCCCATGATGGCAGGTAGACCTAGTACCTCATCTTATCTTCTAAGAAACATTACTTAGAGCATTGTGAGGAAAAGAGGGAAGATTGATCTTATATTCTTCTCAAACAACTCTTTCCTCAAGTGAAGAAGGATTCTCATATCATGTCCACCCACTATTGTAAATTGATCATCACAAGTGATATATTTCTTTATCTAGAAAATAACATTTTGCCAAGGTTGAGGAAGACTTTCTCTTATAACTCCCTTGGCCACTCCTTAGAGGGATTTGACCAGTCTAGGGTGTGGCTCATTTCCTTCAACAAACATATAAATTAGTTTATAAAAACTAATTTTTTTAATGTCAACTACTCCATCCTCAAGAATCCCATATAGAGCACTGATTATAGAGGGATTTACTAGAATGTTTTTCCCTTTGATAATAGCATGATCTTCACCAAAATTCTCATAGAATTGTTTCACAATTTCTTCATGGAATCCTTGAAACATTTTAAAGAAATTTAACCAACCTATTTTTTCAAAGATGTCTCTAGCTACTTCATCTTGTACTAATGCATTGAAGGATTTCGGTTCACTTTTTTTCTTTCTCCCACCCATATTTGGAGTAAGCACTATTTAATTAGAAATCTAACTATACTATAAAAACATAGAGCTCAAATTCACATAGGGAATAAGGGAAGCAAGAGGTTAGAGATTTGACACAACAATTTCTAGAAATGATATTGCAAAAATAAATAACAAAGTAGGTTATATGATGTGATTATAATAAGAATGATGGTGGTAGTTATGGTTATCTTTTTGGAGCATGCGAGATATAATGGGAAGGTGCTTTATTTGGTCAAGTAGTAATGATGTATCATAAAGGTCATTATTGGTAATACTGGGAGAAATAATGACAATTAATTATACATCATACCAAATATTTTTGAAAGAAATTATATTTAAAACATAGTTACATCAATCTTGTTTGAAAAGACTATTTGGAAACATCATCATAAAATACTATCACATCGATTATTTTGGATATCTTTTGAAAACACCATTACATAAAATTATGGATTGTGACATTATTGGTCTAATGGTATTATTTTAATTCTTAATGATGGAGGTGGATTCTTCCCAGCCATGATTTTTCATCTTAGGAGCATAGCTATCAGTCTTCGGAGCATAGCTTCTAGTCTTCAGGGCTGTCACTCATTTTTAGAGCTAAATATTCAAACTTTAGAGTAAAACTATAGTCAATTTAGACTTTGATGTGTGTGTGTGTGTGTGTGTGTGTGTGTGTGTGTGTGTGTGTGTGTGTGTGTGTGTGTGTGTATGTATATGTATATATATATACACATACATATATATACACATATATATACATACATACATATATATATATATGTATATAGACACACACACACACATATATATACATATATACATATACATATACATATACATATATACATATACATATACATATATATATGTGTGTGTATATATATGTGTGTATATATATATGCATATATACATACATATATACATAGCTATCAGTCTTCGAAGCATAGCTTCTAGTCTTCAGGGCTGTCAATAGTTTTTAGAGCTAAATATTCAAACTTCAGAGTAAAACTATAGTCAATTTAGACTTATATATATATATATATATATATATGTATATACATACATACATACACACACACATATATATACATATATATATATATATATATATATATACATATATGCATATACATATACATATACATATATACATATATATATATGTATATATGTATGTATATATGCATATATACATACATAGATACATACATATATATATATATGTATGTATATGTGTGTGTGTATATATATATATATACATACATACATATATATATATACATATACATATATATACATATACATATACATATATATATATATCTCTGTGTGTGTGTATGTGTGTATATATATATATATGTATGTATGTATGTATGTATGTATGTATGTATATATATATATATATATATATATATATATATATATATATATATATATATATATATATATATATATATATATATGAATCACCTTATATATAAATAACCCTATATATATATGGTGTTGTTTGTATGTTTTTGTAGCCAATTACATCTGCTTAATCCATGTCTTATCTGAAGAACTACTTGGGGGCTCTATTGATGGAGGTAATGGTTGAGCTAAAGTTAACCCTTGAAAGGCAAATGTCTGGGGAGGAAACCTATCCACATGGTATAATATGTCATTGTAGTGTTTGTCAATCATTGTCAATGTAATGGTATTGGAACTGGTGTCTTGGAAGACTGTGTTTGTCTCATATGAATAGAGAAATGGGACTTATTATAACTTGGTAGTTCTAGACATTCTTAATTCAGCCATGGATTTTGAATTTTGATTGATGAGATCATATATTATCTTAATTTGAGATGAATGCATAAAAGACCTTTTTGGTAAGCTTGATTAATGTAATATTGATGGCCATCCTAGTTCATACTGTATTAATGGGAAAGCTTATCAAAATTTAAACTATTGATTTTATTAATTAATTACTCTAAAATTCAAAATTATCTTTAATTTGAATTTTATTTTCCATCATTTTTAGATTTAAAGCTAAATATTTCCACCTTTCAACACATGGCTACCACTTTAGATACAACTATGTACTGACATGTCCTCAATATGACTATGTTGTCTAGTTAGATTGAAATCCAAACACGTGGCACCTTTTGATTACCTTGTGGATTTTCAGAATGTAGCTTTGCATGATGAATCATCTATTTCTCACCACCTGGTAACCCTCAATTCATAGTGAGCTCTCAAGTGTTACCTTTTAATTTTGATACATTGAATGGGTAATTCAATCTTGTGCCTATTTGAAAGGTATATCTTAGGATATACCTTGAAGGGTAAATCCAATTTTGTGAATGTCTAAAAGGTATATCCTAGGATATACCTTGAAGGTATTATAGGGGCCTTCAAAATATTTCCCAATAGTGCCTTTTGTGTAAAGGAAAACTCCACTTTTTTATTGAATGAGAAATCCTCTCTTGTGCCTATTTTAAAGGTATCTCTTAGGAGATACCTTGAAGTGGAAATCCACTCTTGTGAATGTTTGAAAGGTATCTCCTAGGGGATACCTTGAAGGTATTATAAGGGCCTTTAAAATATCACCCAGTAGTGCCTTCCATGTAAAGGAAAATTGCACTTGTTCCTTGAAGAAAAAATCCACTCTTGTCCCTATTTAAAATGTATATCCTAGGAGATAAAATAAAGGGAAAATACAATCTTGTGCATGTTTTAAAGGTATCTCCTACAAGATACATTGAATTTATTATAGGGGCCTTAAAAATATCACCCAATAGTACTTTCTATGTAAAGGAAATTCCACTTGTTCCTTGAAGGAGAAATCCACTCTTGTGCCTATTTGAAAGGTATCTCCTAAGAGATACCTTGAAGGGTAAATCCAATCTTGTGCATGTTTTAAAGGTATATATTAGGATATACCTTGAAGGTATTATAAAGGCCTTCAAAATATCACCTAGTAGTGCCTTTTGTGTAAAGGAAAATTCCACTTGTTCCTTGAAGGAGAAATCCACTCTTGTGCATGTTTAAAATGTATCTCCTAAGATATATCTTGAAGGAAAAATCCAATATTGTGAATTTTTGAAAGGTATCTCTTAAAAGATACCTTTAAGTTATTAAAAAGTCAATAAAAAAATATCACCCATTAGTGACTTCCATGTAAAGGAAAATTCCACTTATTCCTTGAAGGAGAAATCCACTCTTGTGCCAATTTGAAAGATATCTCCTATGAGATACCTTGAAGGGGAAATACACTCTTGTGCATGTTTGAAAGGTATCTCCTAAGAGATACCTTGAAGGTATTACAAATTCATTTAAAATATAACCTAGTAGTGCCTTCCATGAAAAGGAAAATTTCACTTATTCCTTGAAGGAAAAATCCACTCTTGTGCTTGTTTGAAAGGTATCTCCTATGAGATACCTTGAAGGATAAATCCAATCTTGTGAATGTTTGAAAGGTATTTACTAGGAGATACCTTGAAGGTATTACAAGGGATTTCAAAATATCACCTAGTTGTGCCTTCCAATTAAAGGAAAATTACACTTGTTCATTGAAGGAAAAATTCACTTTTATCTCTATATGAAATGTATATCCTAGGAAATACCTTGAAGGGGAAATACAATATTATGCATGTTTTAAAGATATATCCTAAGAGATACCTTAAAGGTATTAAAATATTTCAAAATATCACTCAGTAGTGCCTTTCATAAAAAGGAAAATTCCACTTGTTCTTTGAAGGAGAAATCCACTCTTGTATCTATTTGAAAGGTATCTCCTAAGAGATACCTTGAAAGGGGAATCCACTCTTATGAATGTTTGAGAGGTACATAATAGGAGATACCTTGAAGGTATTACAAAGGCATTCAAAATATCACCAAGTAGTGCCTTCCATGGAAAGGAAAATTACACTTGTTCTTTGAAGGAGAAATCCACTCTTATTCCTATTTGAAATGTATCTCCTAGGAGATAAATTGAAGGGGAAATACACTCTTATGCATGTTTTAAAGGTATATTATTTGATTTTTCCTCTCCAATAAATGTCATTTTCATAAGTACACACCTAGTTTCCATATGTCATTGCCCTATCTCTCCTAACTTTTAAAATCATTCCCTATAAGATAGTTATCAACTCACCTCTCCTATCATTAATTTTAGAGTATAAATTACCCTAGGAAAGATAATTATGATGAGCTCATCTAGGGGCATAAAATTATAAATACCCCTCTCCTCATTTGGATAAACACTTATATGTATTGAGATTTTAATAGTATTAAGTAATTGTAAAGAGCATAAATTTTAGAGAGAGCCGATCTAATAATTGTGAGAATTTGTGAGTAGGGATTGTTAATCTAGTGCCTTCAATAAGATAGAGAGTAAGAAGACATAAGTTCCATGAATTAAAGCTCTTACAACTAAGGACAGTACTACCCCAACTTAAATGCCAATGGACATGTTAGATCAAGCTGGAAGAGTCTTCTATTGATCAACATTTTGTTTTGCAAAGAGTCGCACAAGTCCTTCACCATCTCCTTCCTAATAGAGGTAGTGAGCAACTCATATGGCATTTAGGGTTTTATTTATAAACCCTATTTATTTTTCTTTTAATTCTAAGGGATATTACCCTTGGTGTTATATCCATCAGGGAATGCAATTGGATAGACAACTCAGGACCAGAAACCTGGTTTAGCATTTATATAATCATATTAGAGTTATCAAGGTTCCTTTCTAAGATCTAGCATCAACAGTAGGCCCTGAGTCAAGGATTTTAGCATTATTACATTTAATATATCATTGCTAATTCAGAGTTTCCCAAACAATGCTGGATTGAGAACAATTATCTAACTTCCCAAAGGCCCCTGTTCTGTTAAGGTCAAGTACCACAAGGCAGATCGAAATAGTAGAAAAAAATTATTGATGGATACTTATACATCTTCATCAAAACTAGTGTAATTATGGGAAACACCCATTTGAGGGTGAAGATCAATGCAGATACAAAATCTCGAAGGCTTCATCTAATTATTACCTAAAAGGGAATATGTTAGTGGAGTTTACCAACAAAAATCTAATTAGATTGATCAAAATAATGTGTGATGATAAGTAGGAGTGGTACCTACATGTGAAGATGGCCCTACGGGTGGATTGAATCACCCCTAAATAGGTTCTAAATACTTCCTTGTATGATCTTGTATATGAGAAGAAAATAATTATGCCAGAATCATAAAAAATATTCACACAACTCTTGAAGGCTATTGAATTGATGAAATTGAAGAAATGGAGGTTTGGCTTGATTAATTACTCAAACTCCAAGAGGTTAGGGAATATGCAAGTGATGTGAAGATCATTTGACAATAAGAGGTTAAGTGATGGTTCAATAGGAAGCCATCAAACCTTGGATTTAAACCTAAATATTTAGTTCTCAAATATGTGTAGTGGGCCACAAAGCCTGGATAACATGAAAAGTTTGATTCTCTTTGAAGATGACCATTTAACATCATTAGTGATAGGCAAGGAAATTATTATGAATTATAACATCAAGAGGGAAACACATTAGATATCCTCATCAATGAGATTGACTTGAAGCATTTCAACTGACTTATCCATCTTCCCCTTATATATAATTATCTAGTTTCCCTTTCTATCATGTGTTTCCTTTTTCTTGTTGTTGTTTACCCTTTCTTAATTTTCCTTCCCTTTGTTGTTTCCTTTTCAAATAAGTGTCATTAACATAAGTGAATCTTCTAGTCACCATGTATCCCCTCCCTAGTCTTCCCAAATCTTTAAAAAACATTCCTTGAAAGATGATTATCTACTCACCTTACCTATCATTAATGAAAAACACCCCATTTTTGCATGAATCCCTATAATGATCTTCAAAAATATCTTACAAGTGGCCCTTTGAGTGTATGTGTTACCCTTATCATTCATGGGGGCACCTAATTTTAAAATTTCTCATCATGGACTTGCCTAGTGGTGTTGATGTATGAATACACTTGCCTCATCCAAGCTAACCCTTTGACAGATTTAGAGCATCAAGAAAATCTATCAAACTAAGAGAAGAAAGAAGGGATGAGTCTACAATTACAATTAGTAAAGCAAAGAACCATTAATCCAGACCTTTAGTAGAAATAAAGAGTGGTTTTAGAGCAAAATCCTCACTAATGAAATCTTCTACATCTTCATCAAGAAGAAACCAAAATACCATCAAAAAAATAATGTATGGGTCAAGTAGTTGGGGGACCTTTCCTAAAACATGAAATAAGCAAATCTAATGCTTCCACCCCTATTCTAGAGAAATAAAAGGTGCCCAACACTAAAAAAGCATCTAAGGGGGGATGGAGGGACTAAAAATTGGTTACCAAATTCATAGATAACCCAAAGTTGGCCAAGAAACCTAAGAATATAAGAGAGAGCACTTCACTCGAAAGCTCACAATGTCTAGCACAAATGACTGACTCATTCAACTACAAGTTATGGTAATGCACACTGGCACACTCTATGGTGACTTATGTTCATCTCTACCTAGAGATCATCACCCTATGCATGAAAATATATGATGCCCACTCTAGTATAATTAATGTAAATTCCCATTTAAGGGTAAAAATTAATGTAGATAACATTAGGGAGATGCTTTAGCTCCCCAATGATCAAAAGGCCAAGATCTATAATGTAGATAACCTCTGGACTATTCAAGATTTCTAGATATAAGAAAAGGGAGTCATCCTTGAATTTTTCCTCAAAATAAAAATCTTGGAGATGCTATGCCCATTTTCCTCAATACCTTTCTCATGTAGCACCTAAAAGATAATCCATCCATGTTGACCTTCATCTTCAGAATGAACTCTGACACTAATGTTGAAGACTTCCAGTTGGGGGAACTCTTCCTCATAACCTTAGTGTATAAGGGACAAGATTTTAGGTTGGATTTTTTGGAATCCATCATCTCCTCCATAAGAGATAAGATAGAGAATTTATCAATAGTGGGCACCTTCTGATACTCATCCTTCTACATCTCATTCGATTTTATCATTCCTAGTTTTTTTCCACATACCTCAACCTTAACTCCTTTAAAATAGATCTCTTCCATAATGTGGTGTACCCAATCACTATATGGACACACATCATATCTATCACTAGGGACTACTAAGATTTTTTATAGATTTCTATTTATTTAGTTATCATCAACCCTAGCATAGATCCCCTTATGTTTAGAATGACCTAAGTGTAGCTGGCATGGCTCACTAAAATAAAGGTCCTAATTAATTAGTTATGGGGATCCCACTTCTCATTCCTTCAAGTGCATGGTTTTAAGGAAAACTGTTCTGGTTCTTACACATGATAATAGAATATAATATGGCCTTAGAGTTGGTTCACCAACTCAACACAATAGATTATTTCTATAGGGAAGTGAAGAAGAAGAAAGGCATGTATGATTTCCCCTTCACAAGAAGAGGCATTATAATGTGTAAAAGGCATCAAGAACACTTACAAGATGGTGGATCTTGGCCTAGACCTAATAGATGATAGATGGAACTATGATCCAACTAGATTCATAGTAGATTTGAAGACCACCAATGCCTCTAGGCATCAAGCCTAGCTTACATGGAGCAAAGGAAGTTACCCCTAGAAAATAATCCTAAAAATTATATGGACCTAGGTCTTATCTCACTAGATGCACTCAAATCATGGGATTCCTTCTATGAGAAGGTCCAATCCCATAACCCAACCTATAAATTTTCAAAGGTGATGAAGAGGTAGCTCACCCAGTTAGGATAGAACAAAGAGAAAAAGGATACCTTTATACAATATAGGTATGAGATCAACTTTCCCTATGTTAGGCTCAGTAAGGAAGATAGATATGGAATCTTTAAGAAGCTTTGGGATGAGCATCATTATGAAGAGGGCTTAACAGAGGAAGAATCCTCACTTGAAATAATGATAAGAGAAGAAGGAGAAGAAGAAGAAGAGGAAGATACTCTTGGGTTTGTAGTAGGAGTCATAACACTGTAGAAAGATGCTGAGGTATTAAAGGTTAAAAATCCATCTTCATGGCCATCTCGCTTATACTCATGCTCCACAGCTTTGAAACAATAATAATTTCCCTATGGGTACCTCATGACTAGTTCATCTTAGTACAAGTAGCTTGAGGCACCCAAATCTAGCCCTCTATTTTAGCCCATGTAGAAGAAAATCCATTTTTTAGGTTCCCTCTTTTCCACCTCCATAGTTCCATCCACCATCTAACCTCAAGTTTTGATAGTCTCTTTTGCTCAACTAAGCACCACCTTGGGCCCTCTCTCATATTCTTCCACCCAATCCTCCACTAAGATTACATTAATTTCCTCCATTATCTTTATCTCCTCCTACATACCTTTACTCACCCCACCACATTTAACTTCATCATAATCCTCCATCATGGCACACTTTCCATTCCCCCCACTCTATAAGATCCTACCATTATCCCTTTCCATCCTCACCTTACATCCAACTTTTTATAGAGGAACAACACCTACTGCTTCATAACAATAAGTAACTATTCCATTTGCATTTCCACATGGAATCCCCTTCATGAGGGAAAACATTCAATGTCTGAATCATTAACAATAGTAGGTGAACACAAGAAGAGCAACATGAGAGGTCCAAATTAAAAAGAAGAGAGGGAAGTAGGCCAAACCCTCTAGTCAAACTCACATGTGGTCATTTTATGACCCTAAACAATAATCCCCTATGGTTTCTCATCTAACCCCCCAAGTAGTCAAGCCCTAAGGATAGATGAAGCCATGGGAATATGCTACTCAATTTTTTAGCCTCAACCTAAACCAAACTAAGCCCATTGATAGAGTTGAGTTGACGGAAGAGACACAAAAGTATGTAACCACAAACTACCTCAAGGTGATCTAACAACTAGAAAATACCAAGCTAGAGCTTATAAGAGTGAAAGCTATGGTTGAAATCCTCAATGTTGAGGCTAAGGATAAAGATGTATATCTAAATAAAGTAAGTTCTAACCTATAGAGCTGCATCTCTAATGAAATATTAAAATCAAAAGTTAACATGTGAGTGGATACAAAAAATGAGCTATAGGAGAAGGAGATTGAACTAGATTGAGTCTACCAAGAAATCTCTAATTTTTATTGATCATATCAGTAATTGAAGTAAAATGCATAGAAAGAATCCTCGATCAAGGACCAATAAATTAAGAAGTTGATTAATGACCTTGTCACCTATCCATAATCCTCAAAAATACTCTCTATGGTGTAAAAAATATACAAATCCTATTAAAAAAGGATCAAGGTTACAATGGAAAACTTGAAGATAATGTTGACTTTAATTACATATGTGTATAAGATATCCTATCAAGTGAGCACATCTATTGATCTAATGATCACCTTCATCTCCCCCAAGGTCCTAGAGATAAAGAGCCTCATCCAAAAGCTCTAAAATGATTCTCATGAGATGATACAAGTAGTAGGGGTGACTAAATATAGGTAGGTGTTGGCCAAGGTCAATGAGTTTCTTGGCTATAACAATGCAACCAACAAGTACAAGGCATTACTTAACACCTTAGAGCATTTGGTCTAAGATAGATGGGGTTACATCAAATACATTAAGTAGTATGTATAATTAGGACTTCCCTCCCATTTTTTGGTAGATAATAGTGTCCTCCCTGAGGACTAGATAAAGGCATTGCTTGAGCAAGAGCAAAATGACTAGACCATCTTCATGACTCTTAATCAAATGCCTGATGTCTTCGAGGTGGAGAAAATTTTATACCCACTCACCCAAATAGATTTTCAAATGCTAGTGGTGGTCAACAGCTTGGAAAGCATATCCTTCAAGGAGATAATAGATCTAAAAAGGGAGACCCAACCAAAGGAGGAAGAATGAATGATTTTATAGGTGGCCCTTAAACAATTGTAGGTATCTATACCTTCCTCCCATTTTTATAATTTTGCTTCAACTAGATTGAGTATTAGAGTTTTGGGTTATCTCATCTATAGATGGATTCCCCTGAGTCACTAATAATTATGGATTAGAAATCCACATTTGTCAGTTTGGGAGTAGCTCATCTTTAGCTTTAAGCATGCTCGATAGTTAGCAATTCCTTGACACCTTTTAGTGGTTACCTTTTTGGTCCCTTATTTATTTGGGGGCCCTTTTAAAAAAAATTCTTGAGTACTAGGCTTTATTTACTTCTAACAAATGTTTCCCTAATGCTCAATCTCACCTAAGAAGTCCCCAACCCCTCTAGAGAAGTGATATCTTGATGTGTGTCATCTCTGTGCTTGTTTGGGAGTAGTCTTAGTTTTCCAAAACATAAAGGAGAGCCATTAGATGAGAGTATGGGTCCTTTATTTTGATTAAAAATTTTGAAACACTTTAAGCCTAGCTTAAAGTGTAATCTATTGATTCCATGGGGGACCAAGGCCCTTAAATGAAGCATAGGTGGGACAACTTTAGAAGTATACACATGGCACCACCTTGCTTCTCGTAAGCATAGTGGTCATAATTAAATAATGTAGTTACACCATATCTAGGATATGGAGGCTAATTGCACTCCTGATCTTAAGACCCTCTTTTAGTTATAATGACACCATCATGGGTGTGAGTGGTTTAATCTCTAAGTGTCATTTCCTTAGGGTGCCAGCTTACATATATATTCTAGGCTCCTCCCTCTTAGAGGTGGCTAGTTATTATTTTTTTCTAGTTATCATATTTGGTATTCTTTCTTTTTTAGCCATTATAATACACTAGGATAGTATCAATTAACATTTTTATATTCTACAAACTTAATAGGTACAACTCATAGATGTGATTGGAAACTTTGTATGTTCCTTTCATGTCCTTATATATTTTATTCTCCATCTACAATGAAGAGGATGTGATATTTTGTGTTATTTGTGTAGACATCCAATTCCTAACACCATTTGTGTTGAAATTATCAATCTTACTTGAATTGCACTCAAATGCACATTTTAGGTCAAAATCCATAAAACACCCTAAATGGTCTGAACTTGTCACTTACAAGTGCTAGTTTAGGTGAAAGTATCCCTAAATAGGGAAATTAATTTTATGGGCCAACTAACTTTGATCAAATCATTTTGAGTCAAAATGATAATTTTTCCATTTAGTGCTCTTGATCATTCTTTTCTTCTAATTCATTAGTACACATCACATACCTTTGTTATTTGGTGTTGGCAACATCCTAAATGGGAATACAACTCCAATGCATCTAACATCACCTTCTAGTTCTTCTCTAGTTAAATTATGATCCAATAATATGACTTTTTGACCATTTTGATTAATTGAGGGCCAATTTTCAAATAATTTCAAAAATGTTGATTAACCTTGTTTAAGGCTGATTAATCCAAATCGAGAGCTTAAGTGGATTTTCCATGAGAGTTGTTAAATATTTATTTTGAAAATTGATTCCTATTAACTACATCATTAGGTGACATCATTTCTTGGGAAGACATCCCTAGGCTATAAATGCCACAAATATCAAGATTATAGGTCACCCATGCCTAGTTAATGCCTCCCATGCCTCTTTAATGATTATCTACCTTGAGGATATTTATGAATTTAATTCCAAATATTAGGATTATTCATGGCCACACATCTCAATATTGAGATGGATGGCCTTGGTTAATCCTAAACAATCTCATAAATATTTAAATAGAGAGGCCATGGACATGAATTTCAAGCTTGAATATTACATAGTTATAATGTTAAATTGTTTCCATAATCCTTTTCATTTGATCATTGATTTTTTTTGCAATCTTCATTGATAGTCTAGTTTATTGATTTAGAATCATGAGCCTAGGTTTTATTGAGTGTTCTTGAGACATTAGAGGAGTTTTCCACCATTGTTGACAAAGACAAGGATGCTTGATCAAGGGAGAACATGTTTTTGAGCCACATGGGTATGGTGAATCTATTTGGGAAGGTAATATGGTGTTTATTTCTTTTATTTGTTTCTTGTTATCCTTTTTAATTCTAATAGGAATATATAGTCTTGGTTATTTTTTTATGCATGTTTCATTATTTATGAACTAATGCTTGACTAACTTGCTTTGTAATCCTCTCTACATCTTGGCATGCCTAGTGGGATAAGACACATCTCACACCTAAAGAAGATCACTTTTCAACTCTAAAATATCTATTTGGACCCTTAAAACTTGTGTGAATTGATTTTATAACTTTATTTTTCCATTTTTGTTTGCCATAGTTTTACATAGTAACCGACATTGACAAGTAATACCAATATCAATTACCTGGCTTAACTAATATTAGTTAGTAAAACTGACATGTTTATATCTCAATTAGCCAATGTAACCATCATTAGTTGTAATAATTTACATCGGTCACTATGTTTTTCTTAAAACAAAGACCCAAGAGCTATTTTTTTAAGGCTCATTGTTTCAAGCCAAAAAGAACTTCAAAGCTAAAGGACATGCTAACATTTTTGCTACAGGATCAAGGTTGACATTTGATAAAAACTTGTTTAAATCACTTTTTGCATTCTTAAAAATCAATTAAAAACTTTGTTTTGGTGTTTAAAAAATAATTTAGATGTTTTGGTGAATGTTTTCAAAGTTTACAATGAAGACCAAAGGGTCAAATGAACACCACCAAATATTTTGTTTGGGCTTGAAATTGAACACACTCGTCAATTCTTATTTGCAATAGTTATTTAATTAGGTTTTATTTGGAAAAAAGAGGAATGTTTCATGTATGCTCTTCCATTTTTTCCCTTTAGGTAAACCTTAGAATCAAAAGCGCCATTCCTATTTAAAATAACCTAGTCCAAGGGTTAGAAAGAATGTCACCTAAAGCACTCCCCAAAAACTCACCAAAGTTTGGGTGATATTGAAAATGACCCTAAAGTCTTTCTATTTTATGCTTTCTTTATTTTCATACAAACCTGGCTTGTGAGGTGGACATCATTACATCCCATGAGTTCTTTAGGGAAGCTTTGATTTGGGGTTTCACCTCTTGGCATTGACTTCATTTGACTCATTTGGAGTTTCACATGGGATGTATCTACATTTGGACATCACACTACACTAAGTGAAAAATAGGATGTAGTGGTTTTAAAAAGGACTAGACCTTTTTACAACTAGCCAATACCATGGTTACCCAATTTTCATGCTTGTCTTTTGCACCATTTAACATGAAAGTCATTGTGTAATTGAGTCCCCTAGAATGATCAAAACCTTACTAGTTAGTAGACCTTACTTTGGCATACCTTGTTAGTTTAGACTTAAGACGTTTGTTTTTTGTCATTAGCTTACTTGGTCTTGATTTGTGTCTAAAACTACTTGTTAACTCAACAAAATTAACCAAAACACATTGTACTCAATCTTCTTGAGCAAGGAAGGCATTGCATTGTCTAAATGAAAAATTCATATTTTCCTTGTTCAAATTATTATCTAAAGCTTTTTGTCATGTCATCCACTTTGGCATAGTCATGATACCCAATTGAGTCTGATATTTTACCCAATTTGTTTAAATCCTTCATTTATAATCCACATTTGAAATTAAACCTTTTTGAGTTCTAAGGGTTGGTGTGTCAAATTGGGTTTGCCATTTTCACACTAAGCTTGTTTTAATTTGGATTTAAGGTCATTTATTAAGACTCAAAATCACATATCATCTTGGTAAACTCAATTCATCTTGCGTATCACTCATGCTTTGAGTCCTATAACATATTTTATCCTAATAGAATCATGTGGTGATGTTATGCTACCTATTTGGTCCTAGCTTTATACTTAGTGATTCACATATGTTTTCACATCTTGATTTGCTTAGTTCATTTTATCTTCTTCATAAACCTGGAGAGCTTTCCTCTAAAAATCTAGGGTCAAATTGTCAAAGTTGAAGCAAGATTTTACAGTGTGGGTGTATCACAAAGATTTAGGCTTTGGTGTACTATTTTTCACCTTGGGTCTTTGAGTTACCTTACTCTCTTTCGATCTATATGATTTAAACTTTACCAAAGGTTGAGTAAACTCATGAACCAAATCTTATAAATTGTGCATGGTTTCAAACTACCCTCTCTTATAGTCTCATTGGTACCTTGGTTATTTTTTAAAAAGAGAGCTAAAACATAATTTGATTGGTTACCAAATATTGGTCCAAAGTTAGTCAAACACATAGAGTGGCTATTTTTAGACATGACTCAAAGGTTCACTCATAGTGGGGCCTCTTATGGTCTTAGTTATGAAGGTGATAAATTTTATGATGGTCAAGATAACCCCATTGTTTTTGATGGTATCCCCGTAATACTAGGATTTGAAGATGATTATAATAGATATCAACCCCAAGAAGAGAAAGATAAATCCATTCATAGATTGATAGAATCAGGTGCTAGACTACCTTCTCATTTTCCTATGTAACAATTTCATACCTTAGTTAGAGAAGGAAAATAATGATGGCAAGAGAAAGATTTTGCATAAATGAAAATACCTTCTTCCTCTAACAAAATAAAGGAAATACAAATAGAGTCAAAACCCACAAATTTATATCTTCTAGCTAAGATCAAGATAATAAGTCAACAATATGTAGATCAACTTGTCATAGACTTAAATGACTCCCTAATTTACACTTTAATCCACAATAATGCTTCAAAAGAATAAGGAAACATGGTTGAAAGTACGTAACAAATATTAGATGAGGACATTTCCATAGTAGATTAAGGTAATCTAAATGAACAGTTGAAGTCACAAGAGACCTTACAAAGTTTTCTATTTGATATAGAACATACATTATTCAATAATCAAGAGCCTCTCATTACTTTACAAACTAATATATCCAAACATTTAGTTCAAATTGAGGAAATCCCTCAAGATAATTTGGCTAGTTCTTTTCAACTAACCCAAAGATTGGTAAATAAACATAGAAATTTCCAAAACCAATAAAGTGCAAAACAACCAAATTCAGGGAATGTTTTACAATCTAAGAATAAATGGCTTGTGTTCTCAACTCAATAAACAAATTTGAACAAAATCATGGATCAAAAGGTTTATGCTCCCTATAGATCCACACAAACCTATGGGTACATTCCACCCCAATAGTAACAAAACTAGGGGCACATTCCACCCTAACAACAATAAAACCAGGGGCACATTCCACCCTAACAACAACAAAACTAGGGGCACATTCCACCACAACAACATCTTATCCAATCCAAAAATGCACCAAACATGAAATAATGGAATTCTATGAAGGAAATTGTCCAAATATTGGAGAATAATAATAGAGTCAAAAAGTATAAATTTGATGAGATATGCCCATATCTATTTGACTTATCTATTATTCAAAACCCCTTTCCACCTCATTTTGAGGCACCCAAATTTGAAAAATACAAAGGAAAAGGAGATCCATGTGAACACATACAAGAATTATTTATCTTGTGTCAAGAGGTTGATTATAGTAGTGATTACTTACTATGACTATTTTTGTAAAGTTTAGTGGGACAAGCTCTTGATTGGCTACTTAAACTACCCAAAGGATCAGTTATAGATTGGAACAAATTATCAAAAAAGTTATTTAACCATTTCTCATATAACATAGAACATGAATTAACTATTTTTCACTTATGCAAAGCCAAGTTGCATGATGGTGAAAGTTTTGCTGCATATCTACAAAGGTGGAGAGCATTCACAGGTCACTTTCAACATAATTTGCCAGACAAATAGTTGGCTAATATATTTTCACATAATTTAAAACTTAAATTCAAGCATAATCTATGGTTATCTTGTGATAACTCATTTGAATAAATTATTGACAAAGGAATGTATATTAAGAAAGCTCTTATTGCTAGGGGCCTTGTTAAGATCTTTGTGCAAGGACAAGCTTCTAATCAGACTAAGTCATCAGCTCCTCAAAAAATTATGTAGGATAAGTCTAAGGGATTTAACAAAAATAAGACATGTACAAATGGTACAAATGATACAGGCTATGCCTCCTCCAAATGTATAATTAACTCCCTCAAATCCACTACCTACTTTATAGAGATAACCTCCATAAAGGACATTTCATAACAATTTTAGAGTATTTAATAAGTTAGGAGAATCAGTTGAAATAGTGTTACAAAAGCTCATTACATCTAATTTAATTATATGGCCAATATCAAGGCCATTTCCTCAGGATCAACCAAAACCAAACTGGTACAAAGAGAATGAATGGTGTAACTTTCATCATGTTACTAGTCATGATACATATCATTATGTTTAATTGTGACATATTATCAATGAATTTATTGAAAGTGGTGAACTAGAAACTAATTTGGACCCTAATTAGGAGACAAATCAATATATGGGAATCTACAAATACCCCTTTCCTTGACATGATCCACCACCACTAAGAAATAATCAAAATGGTCACAATCAAGGACAGAAGTAAAATTAGAATGAACAACAAAGTTAGAATCATAATGAGCATAATCAAGATCATAATGCCCACACTAATAATGTGGCTTATAATAATGTACCTTATGACTACAATAACACTATGGGATGCATTTCTACAACCCACATTTCCACTATTAATATAATGCCACATGGCTAATCTTGTGATCCTCACAACATGAGACCCATCATTATAGGGTTAGCACCCTCTCCCCCTAGTAATACCATGTCAAGTTTGCATCACCATGTTGATACTCCATTTACATGGATTACTAATCTTGAATAATAGTACCTTTCTTATAATGGCTCTTTGTTGACCCAAAATTGTCATAATATTGTTAATCACTCATGAATCACCATCCAAGGCCCTTTGCCTCCCTCTTCCAATTATAATAACTCCTTGCCACGTATGGGTTATACAGTTACAACTAGATGCCCATGAGTTACCATTCATGGCCCTTCACCCACTTCTTTTCATAAACCCAATGAGAACATTGTGCCTATGGTTTCAAAGTTAAATACTATCCCAACAAAGACTAAACTAGTTCAATCCATAGTTTAAAGACCTTATAGTCTAATAGATCAATTAGATAAAACCCCTACATAAATTTACATATTAAAACTCTTGTAGACATTTGATGTCCATAAAACCATCTTCAACAAACTTTTACAAGAGTCTATTATACATAATGATATAAACCTTGATCAATTCCAAAACCTAGTTAGAAATTTTTCTTCATTTGACAAATCACATTTGATCAAAAGGACATGTCCACCCTTAGCCCAAACCACAATGACCCACTATACATTGAGATAATCATTATGGATCAAAAGATTAAGTAGGTTCTTATAGATAATGGTTAAGGGATAAACATCATATTTCTTAAATTAGTTCGATGATTGGGTTACATGGATAAAGACATTCAATCAGAAACTATTACAATCAAGGCTTACGACAATGCTAAGAGGGAGTCATCTGATATAATTTGGTTTTTAGTCATGATTGGGTCTATTTCTCATCACAAAATATTCCATATTTTAGATATTGAGCTTCCTTATAACATACTTCTTGGTCATCCTTAGATCCATGAAGTATAGGTAGTTCCATCTACTCTTTACCAATGCTCTAAGTGTGCCTATAATGGGATCAAGGTTACTATTCTCATTGATCAATAGCCATACCAATAATAAAAACATTTGAAAGTAGAGTTTTTTAATTATAACTATTGCCTAGGTTCTAAACTCATTATAAAGAAGAACAAAGCCATCATTTCTCATCTATCTCCATCTAATTATATAGACCCTGATGATCTAGCCTCCACTTTGGCTGATCCATTTCCTATAGCTCTAGCCAAACATGTGATTATTAAAGATATATGCATTAGACATCCTCCATATTAAAAAATTAACAAAATACCCTAAAATATTAGGTAAGCCTAAAAAATCTAGACTCCTAAAAGACCAGATTAGATTTGGCAACCAAAGAAGAAGCAACCAAAACCTCATGTGGTTTTTTTTCCTATAATTTTACCAAAGAAAGATCAAGAGGATTTTACTAAGGGATATTGGTTATATTCTAAAGGCCTTGTTGATTGTTTTTAGAATCTAAAGTATCCTATCCCTAATAGGATAATAGATCATCTTGGATATATCAGGAAAGGCCTTAGCCAACAAGTACAAGGAATTTTAGAATCCTTATTAGCTAGAGTCATCAATTAGAATCATGGTCTTGGATTTTAACCACCAGAGGATGACCTCATAAGATTTTCTAGTGACTCTTCTAAAATGATTATTAAAAATACTCCTAGTAGTGACATAATATCCCATTATAGCCTTTTTGATGAGCTTGTTGATTCAAATTTATTTGATTCAAATGCCATATTGACCATAACACCTATTGGAGCTTACCATCTTGAAGCAAAAACCCATCCTAGTGGTGCTTTCCTTACTAAATTAGGAAATTATATCTTTAAAATTAGTGTTTCCCATCCTAAAACAAGCCCTTACTATAACCTATGCCTTTGCCATCTTGAACTCATAGATTGGGATCAACAAAATTTAGTCATATACCTTGATGAGTTTCAAAATGAAAAATTAAGTATAGAATACATGGGCCTATGAGATGCATTCCCCATTGGTGATCATAAGCAAGGTTTTGATTTTTCATTGAATTATTCTACCTATTTTAGAGAGCAAAAAAACTTTCTTGGTCAGAATAAACATCAAGATCTTCAGGTGAAAACCTCTTTGAGGCACTTGTTGATTAGGGAAAAAGTAAAGAAAAAGACAATCCTTTGATTGAAGACCTATTTAAAGTGCTCCCAAGAAATAATGTTTTCTCATCCCCTCAGGATGTAGAAAGTCCATCTAACCCAAATTTCATAGCTAGTACAAGCATCTCTTTAGAACAACATCAAATATTTGAGCATCTTGCTCTTGAGTTTCTAGAGGTTTTTGCCAATTGGCCTTTAGCGTAGAATGCACATTATGATTCTTCATATTATCCAAATGTTTAGGAATAACAACAAGAAGATGAAGTAGAGGATCATGACCATACATTACCTACAATTCTAGAAGATGGATCCACACTTCTTATGGAGAGCATAATAGAAGTGAATTTAAGAACCCATGAGGATCCAAAAATTATTTATCTTGGAGCTTCCCTTAATGAAGCTAACATGAACATATTATATCCATTATTAAGGATTATATAGACATATTTGCATGGGCATACTCTGACATGCTAGGCTTAGACCCATATTTAGTTGTGCATCATCCTTTTGTTCACCCTGATGATAAACTAGTCAAGCAAAAGTTGAGAAAGATGCATCCATGCATCACCCTTTTAGTTAAGGCTGAGTTATAAAAGTTTTTAGAAGCAAATTTTATCAAACCACTAGACAACTCTAAATGGATTTATAACATAGTACCAGTAAGTAAAAAGACCCCAAGCATATGTGTTTGTAATGATTTTCATGATATCAACAAAGCATGCCCTAAAGATGATTTTCCTCTATCCAACATTGACATGATTTTTGACTCAACTGTTGGGTATGAGATGCTATCCTTAATGGATGGATTTTTTGGTTATAATTAGATCAATATAGCCCTTAAATATCATCATAAGACCACATTCATGACTCAAGGGGGACATTATATTACCAAGTCATGCCATTTGGTTTGAAGAATGTTGTAGCCACATATCAGTGTGCAATGACTGTCATCTTCCATGAAATGATGCATGACATTAACTAGGACTATGTTGATGATATACTAGCAAAATCAAGAATAAGAGCTGGACGCCTTGACATTCTACAAACAATATTTGAGAGGCTTCATTCATATAAAGTGTACTTAAATCCTAAGAAATGTGTTTTTAGATTCACATCAATAAAATTCATAGGGTTCATTGTATCACAATGAGGGATCAAAGTCAACCTTAAAAATGTCAATGATATTATGGAAATGCCTCCATCAAATAATATTAAATAGTTATGAGGTCAACAAGGAAAGGTCTAGTCTTTATACAAGTTCATTTATCAATTGGTAGATAAGTTTCACCCATTTGCCCATCTCTTAAAGAAAGGGATAACATTTAAGTGGGATGAATATTGTCATATATAATTTGCAAAGATTATAACATACTTGGCCAATCCACTAGTCTTATGACCTCTAACACAAGGAAAGCCATTGCTTCTTTATATATCAGCCATAGAACATGCACGAGGGGCACTTTTGGCTCAGCATGATGATCATGGTAAGGAATACATGGTTTATTATTTAAGCTACACATTGGTAGCCTATGAAAATAATTATATGCCTATTGAGAAGGCATGCTTAGCTATGGTGTTTTCCACTTAGAAATTATGACATTATATGCTAAATAACAAAACAATTGTTATCACCAAGGTAGATCCTCTCAAGTTCCTCTTATCTAAAGAAACTCTTCAAAGACACATGGATCAATGGATTATGCTCCTTAGTGAGTTTGATATTGAATAGTAGAATCAAAAGGTAATCAAAGGATATGTTCTTATAGACTAACTTGTTGAAGCTCTTATTACAATCACTCAACCTCTCAACTTTGGCCTTCTAGATGATTCGATCATGATGATAGAACAAGCATCACAAGAAATTGAATAGTAGATGCTCTATTTTAATGGATCCTTCACATCTCGAGGATCTAGAGTGGGCATATTATTTATTATGCCATATGGGGATTTGATCCCCAAAGCATTCCATATACAATTTTAGTGTGCAAATAATATGGCCAAATATGAGGCATTGGTTACAAGGCTCTATCTTTCCATAAAATGGGACATTCAAAGCTTAAAGGTCTATGGAGATTCACAACTAATCATAAATTAGACAACTGATCAGTATCAAACAAGAGATGATAAGCTTGTTCTTTACAAGTAAATTATTGATGACCTCAAAACACATTTTAAATCTCTATAGTTTGAGTAAGTTCCACAAATCAATAATAGATCTACCGATGCCATGGTAACAATTGGTTTCATGATTCAAATGCATGATAGTGCTAAAGATTATTAGTTTCTAATTGAAAATATTCTTCAGTCAGCACATATTCTATCAAATTTAGAGAGGATATGCACCTTTTCTGATCCTAATCTCTCACCTGAGCTACCATGGTACCAAGATTTTTATAATTATTTCCATAGTCATGTATTTCCCACCAACCTTTCCACTAACCAACAAAAAATTTTCCTTCATCAATTTACACATTATATCTTCCTTGGAAACATGATTTATCTAGAAGTCTATGATGGAATGCTTCTTCATTATTTATCTTTAAGAGAATCCAAGATGGCACTAAAGGAGGTTCATGAAGGAATATGTGGGGCCCATACTAATGGTGTATTCCTAATAAAGAAAATTCTTAGAACAGGCTATTATTGGCCCAAAATGGAGATAGATGCTTGTAATTATGTAAAAAAGTGTGTTCCTTATCGGTAACATAGTAGCTTGATACATACACATTCCTTACCATTGTAGCTGATTACAACACCATGGTCATTCTCAACATGGGATCTTGATCTCATTGGGAAAATTAGCCTGACATCTTCAGATGGCCATAAGCACATTTTGACTACAACTAAGTACTTTTCCAAGTGGATTGATTCCATTCATCTCACTTATATTACTAGGAAACAAATAGACAAATTCATTCATTACCATATCATCTATTGATATGGCATCCCAACCTGTATTATATCTGATAATGGTGGCTCCATTATGAACCAAGATATGAAATCTCTTTATGCAAAATTCAATATCAAACACAAGAAATCTACTCCATATAACTCTCAAAGCAATGGATAAGCTGAGGCATTAAATAAAACTATTATAGCCATCTTAAAAAATATTGTCAATGATGCTAGCCATAATTAGCACTTACAACTCTTTCTTGCCCTCTGGGTTTATATAACCAATCATCACACCCCAATTGGAGCTACTCCATACTCCCTTATTTTTGGCACTGAAGCTATCATCTTGGTTGAGATTGAGATCCCATCATTAATAATATCACTAGAGCACATTGAAGATGATGAAGACTATAGAACCTCATGGCTGAAAGAACTAGAAATTCTTGATGGTAAGAATTTGGATGCCCTAGATAACTTTTAGGCCTATCAAAATAGATCATGGAGAAGCTCAACAAATGCATCCTCCCTCATGAATTTGAGATTGGTGACTTAGTTTTAAAAGAGAACTAGAAGAAAATGAATGCTGAACCCAAAAAGAAAGATAAGTTTTAATCTAATTGGTTAGGACCATATATTGTCACAACAAACTCTGGATCAGGCACATATCAATTATCTAAACCTAATGGTGAAGAATTTTTAGATCCTATGAACATCATACACCTTATGTGGTTCTATACATGAAAAACTCTGAACCATTATCTATAATACCCCTGACTTGGAGGCAGCTTATGTTTTCATAATTTTATCCCACCCTTTTATCATACCTTGAACACATTTTATACTACCTTGGTCCACTTTTCATGAATCCCAATAGTAAAGGTTTTAAACCCTTGCCACTTTGAACACATTCTTCATCCCATTATGGATTTCTCTCTTCAAGAATCATATTTTTTGTTTTATCTAGGATATGTTATAAGCTTGAACATTTGTTATCCTTTGACCAATTATGATCTCGATTAAGTCTCATGAACATTATGAACATCTTCAACAATAGTTCTATAAAGCAATTCAACTAGGATCATCTTGTATAGTTTTAAACAAGTGAATAGATGCATCTTCTTAGTTCAAGTATTTACTACTCTTTCTTATTTTATCAAGAACCTTGATCTCATAGATTTGTAAGCATGCCCTATTACAGCTAGCTTAGCTATCTTATTGGAACCTCTACTCACAAGATGTGCATCTCTTTGACTAGATGTTCCCACCTTGTGCATATTTTATCCCAAAAACACAAAAAATATTAGAAATACTTTGAAAATACCAAAAACATCAGAACATGATCCACAAAATAACAAAAAATTTATCTCATGCTTATATACATTTGTACATTCCCATTCCACCATCCCACACTCTTGCCATTTTACAAACACAAAAACACTAATTCATTTCATCTTATCTAATGCACTTGTCATTTTGAAAGATGATTCTTTCTCATCTCATTAGCGTCTTGTTTTCCAAAACATTCTCATTTTTTTGTCATATCTTCCATTTCTTATATAACATTATTCATGTTGGTTTGATCATCATATTTCTTCTATCCCATTTCCTGAGAGAACTACATTTGGCCTGAAGTTCATGTTGGAACATGCATCCATGAAACTATGTAGGTAGTGTCCACTTGTCTTATACATCTGGAGTCAGTGCAGCCAACCCCTTCCTTTTATTCTCTTCCCCCATTTCTTATATCATAATTCCTCTTTAATTAGGGAATAATTGTCAAGTCATTATTCTTTGTTATCATGTGGTAGAAAGTAACTCCTCTACCACACATGCATGAACATTTGTCTTTAAATTGACTAACTTGGTTTTTGTTTGTGTGTTTATTTGAGTTTTATTGGTTTTTGTTTGTGTGTGTTTATTTGTGTTTTCTTGATGTTTTTTTGTGCTTTCACACCTCTCTTTTTATTTCTTCTCTTTTTTTCTTTTTATTACTTCTTGTCTCATCTTGGTCTTGTGTTTTCTTGATTTTTTTTGCTTATATCTTTTGTGTTTCATAACATCTTGAAGATTCAAATGGATATTGATTATCTATATCTTGATCCTATGTTATTACATTGTTCTTAGACCATTTTTTTATTTAATTATTGTTGGTGTCTTGTTTTTCTATTTGATTTTGCTTTTCTCTTTTATGTTCAAGAATGCCTTCATGGTCCACATGGATCTTGATTATTCATATCTTGGTCTCATGTCATTAAGACATTCTTGAATTTTGTTTTTAAACATTTTGTTCCTGCCTAAGATCATATCTTGATTTCAAGTTAGGTTCATTTATGTTTATCTTTTTCTTTGTCTCTGCTTTTTTGTTTAAATGTAAAACACTGTCACTCTAGTTTTGGTCATTATTTTACCATTATCCTTAGTTATATATATTCACATTTGAAATAACTCAACGTAATTGGAATCTTATGTAATTATAAGTTACCCATACCTATGCTACCTAATTTATTTTTATATAGCATGCACTTTGTGCTTAGGTCTCAACGTCTTAACATCAACATCAGCTCTGATGAATGATTCTCAAGAACACTTTACAAAACCTAAGCTCATGATATGGAATTAGGATTCCAGGTAGCATGCATTTTTGGATTCCTTGTAAATGCTTAGATGTGCATCTCTTTACATACATTATGAGTCTAATTAATTTATAGTCATTTTTCATCAGTCCTCATTCCATTCTCTCCCAAACCTGGGTGAACTACATTGGCCTGAAGTTCATGTTGGAACATGAGTACATAAAAATATGTAGCTAGAACTCAATTTCTATTAAGGTCATCTTGGCCATATCAATTCTTATTTTCATCTATCTCATCAATTTGTGCATTCTCATATGCTTTGTTTTATATGGCTTTCAAAGCAATTACACCATCATATGTAGATTTGCGCTTGCTCACTTTAACCTATCTTTTCTATTATATGCTTGAGTTATTTTTGCTTACAAATTACCCATGTTGGGGCCCAATATATAAACCACATATAAATCAAATCAGATATATAGGGGAAAAATAATTATTTGTTCTTTATTAATGATCAAAATTTGCCCTACTGGGGTAAGACTATCTTATCATGATCAAATCAACTCTACTAGAGTACTTATTATATTCTCTTTAAATACCTTGTTCTAGTAGTGTTTCCCTTATTGAAGTAGAATGTTCTCTCTTTTCCTCTAATTACAATATCTCCACATTAAATCCCATGAAGGAAATATTTAGTGTGCAATTTATCTCAAAATTTATCAATGCCATAAGCATGCAACTTGTACTCTCAAATTGGGTACATTTACAATGTGTCCCTTACATTTATGGATTGTATCTTTCCCATTCCCCCTATCTCTAGGGCTTATTATACCTCTAATTATATTTTGATCATTGATGGTAATCACTTGTGCAAGCATTAACTCATCTAGATGTGATTTATTCCATGGGTTAACCTCTCACTTTCTTTCTCTTTTTGAGAGTCCATCCTTCTCTTTCATCCTAGTATGTCCTCTCGAGGGGGCATCATGAGTCTATTCAATTTATTATTGAAAACTCTTTTCTTTTAAAAAATGTATCCTCACTTGAATGTCTCACTACACCTTCTCAAATAGGGGTAAAATATAGACATCCAATTCCTAACACCATTTGTGTTGAAATTATCAATCTTACTCAAATTGCACTCAAATGCACATTTTAGGTCAAAATCCATAAAACACCATAAATGGTTTGAAATTTTCATTTACAAGTGCTAGTTTATGTCAAAGTATCCCTAAATAGGGTAATGCATTTTATGGGCTAGCTAACTTTGATCAAATCATTTTGAGTCAAAATGACAATTTTGCCATTTAGTGTTGTGGATCACTCTTTTCTTCTAATTCATTGGTACACGTCATGTACCTTTTTATTTCATGTTGGCAACATCCTAAATGGAAATACATTTGTAATTCATCTAAAAACACCTTCCAGTTCCTCTCCAGTCAAATTATGACCTAGTAATATGACTTTTTGACCATTTTGATTAATTGAGGGCCAATTTTCAAATAATTTCACAAATGTTGATTATCCTTGTTTAAGGTTAATTAATCCAAATCAAGAGCTTAAGTGGATTTTACATGAGAGTTGTTGAATATTTATTTTTGAAACTTTATTCCTATTAATTACATCATTAGGTGACATCATTTCTTGAGAAGACATCCCTAGGCCATAAATGCCACAAATATCAAGATTATGGGTCACCCATGCCTAGTTAATGCCTCCCATGCCTCTTTAATGCTTATTTATCTCGAGGATATTTATGAATTTAATTCCAAATATTAGGACTATCCATGCCACACATCTTGATCTTGAGATGGATGGTCATGGTTGATCCTAACCAATCTTATTAATCTATAAATAGAGAGGCCATGAACATGAATTTCAAGCTTGAATATTGAAAAGTTATAGTGTTAAATTGTTTCCATAATCCTTTGCATTTGATCATTGGTTTTGTTTGCAAGCTTCATTGATAGGCCAGTTTAGTGATTTAGAATCATGAGCCTAGGTCTTATGGAGTGTTCTTAAGACATTAAAGGATTTTACCACCATTGTTGACAAAGACAAGGATGCTTGATCAAGGGAGAACATATTTTTGAGCCACATGGGTATGGTGAATCCATTTAAGAAGGTAATATGGTGTTGCTTTCTTTCATTTCTTTCTTGTTATCCTTTTTAATTCTCATAAGAATAGATAGGCTTGGTTAGTTAGTTTTTTATCCATGTTTCATTATTTATGGACTAATGCTTGACTTACTTGCTTTGCAATCCTCTATATAATTTGGAGTAGAGAATTATCTCTATCTATTTTTTTTTCTTTTACTTCTATAGTTTGGGTCTTTTCTTGCATAGTAGATTATAGCTCATGTTTTATACTCCTTTATGGTCTATAATGCTTAAATATCTAATTTATTTATGCAATTAGAGATTAATGTTTCAAATCTCTCAATGCATCACCTTATGTTAAATTTAATTTACATGTTATTTGTTTTGCTTTATTCTATCCCTTTTGACACCCATAATTGAATGAAGAACCAAATTTTAAAATCTTGGATATTACTTTATAGACTACATTTCATTCTCACACCTATAATGCTTTTGCCTTCTGTGTCACTTATTCTTTGAAGGAGAAATCCACTCTTTTCCCTATTTGAAATGTATCTCCTAGGAGATACATTAAAGGGGAAATCCACTCTTTTGCATGATTGAATTGTATATCCTAGAAGATAAATTGAAGTATTACAGGTTCCTTTAAAATATCACCCAGTAGTGCCTTTCATGTAAAAGAAAACTACACTTGTTCCTTAAAGCAAAATTCCACTCATGTGCCTGTTTAAAAGGTATCTCTTAAGAGATACCTTAAAGGGGAAATCCATTCTTTTGCATGTTTGAAAGGTATATCCTAAAAGTTACCTTGAAGGTATTACAAGGGCCTTTAAAATATCACCCATTAGTGCTAAAATAGGAGATTCCACTTATTGACCACTTTTTTATACAACTACCAGTAGTGCTTTCCATGTAAAGGAAAATTACACTTGTTATTTGAAGGAAAAATCCACTCTTGTGCCTATTTGAAAGGTATCTACTAGGAGATATCTTGAAGGGGAAATCCACTCTTGTGCATGTTTGACCTTGAAATTATTACAAGGGCATTCAAAATATCACTTAGTAGTGCCTTCCATGTAAAGGAAAATTGCACTTGTTCCTTGAAGGAGAAAACCACTCTTATCCCTATTTGAAATGTATCTCCTAAGAGATACCTTGAAGGGGAAATCCACTCTTTTGCATGTTTGAAAGGTATCTCCTAGGAGATGCATTGAAGGTATTACAGGGGCCTTCAAAATATAACATAGTTGTGCCTTATATGTAAATGAAATTTTCATTTGTCCCTTGAAGGAGAAATCCACAAAATGGACTTTAGGAAACATAAGCAACAATTCATAGAAAAATTAGAAGGGATAAAACCATGATCATCTAAAAATATGTCCATTAATCCAAGTAAGAGTCAAGAACAATGTACAACAAAAAAAAAAAACCATAAACACATTCATTTTTAAATAAAATCCCATTAAACCTACAATATAGAAACACAAGCAACAATTCATAGCAACATTGGAAGGGGTAAAACCATGATCATCTAAAAACATGTCCATTAATCCAAATGAGAGTCAAGAATAATGTACAACCAAAACAAGGGTGGCTGATCTCCAAATTTGAAAATGTCACTTGGTAATGAGTGATATTGGTTCCTACAAACAATAGGAAATATTACATTTAGGTCTCAATAATATATAAAAGCTTAAATCACATGAATAGATTAATGTTTTTCATAGCATAAAATGACTACAACATAAAAAAAGTTCAAAGAAATCAATGTCTTGGGGAAATTATCTCTAGAAAATTATCTCGTAGGCCAAAGCAATGATGAAAAAAGTCCAAAGGGCACTTATCATTAGATAAATGTCTGGGACTAAAGTCCTAAAGGGTAAGTCTAGAGGGAAAAGGGCCATTTCAAAAGTTCAAAGGGTACTTTCAAAAATCCTAAAGGGTACTTTCAAAAATCTTGAAGGGTACTTAGAAAAATCCCAAAGGGTACTTTAAGAAGGTCCAAAGGGAACTTCTCATTGGGGAAAGGGAACGAGATGAAAGTTTTTAAAGGTAAGTTTGGAGGCCAAAGGGACATTCCAAAAATGTTGAAGGGTAATCATGGAGGGAAACAGTCCATTTCAAAAATCCCAAAAGGCAATTATATAGGGAAATTATCATTGCCAAAACTTTTAAAGGGTAAGTTTCAAAAATCCCTAAGGGTATGTGCCCTTGCGGTCATTGTTTCGACAAAATTGCACTGGAAAGATTACTATGGGGAATTGTTTTAGGATTTTTGAGTTGAACAAAATGTCTGATGACAAAATTCCAAAGGGTCATTTAAAAACTACAAAGTGACAAAAGGTTGAAGGGTATTTCTAAAAAAGCACATAGGGTGCTTTCAAAAATCCTAAAGGGTACTTTCAAAAAGCTTGAAGAGTACTCATTTAATCTTATAAGGCCTATAATTTTGATGGTTTCACATTGAATCTTGGAATTAAGACACCTTTACCCCTTGATAAGATATAGAAGACCTTATGTACAAGAATCAATGTATTGTTAACTACATTTTTTAATTAAAACACATATTTACTCATTGAATCCTCTCTACACTACAATAATGATGGGTAAGTTCCACCTCAATCTATTTTACTATGAGACTCCTTCAAGTGACTCTTTATACATTAATGGGTGAGTTGAAATTATCTATTTGAGGCTAATATGAAGTATCTTAATGGGTGACTTGAAATTATCTCCTTTAAAATGTTTCACTCTATGAAGCTTCCAAATAGGGGGAAGGGTAGAGTAGAAAAGAAAGTACCAATGGTATCAAGATTTACCTTTGAGGAAGTCTTCCATAGACAAGTGTTTTAAAAAACATTTTTTTTTATGATTAGGTGTTGCACACATAGAGACAAACATAATCAAGCAGTCTCAAAAAGTTTGATATATGAAAACTTAGAGATCTAGGCCAAAGGTTTCTCCTAGAAGATACCTTGAAGGAAAAATACACTTTTATAATTATTTGAAAGGTAACTTATTAAATCCATTATAGACCTATATAACACTAGGAAATTTCAATGTCGAGGTATTTGTGGATCTTAATCCATGTTTTGATGTTTTGGGTCAGTTAGCATTTTCATCATCAACATGATTGGTGAAGTTTGATGGGTGGTGTATCGACTTCATATTTCTCAAGTTCCCCTTTCTAATTTTTTGGATAAGTCTTAGTCCCTTATACTAATGACATGTGTCATCACAATGCTCCTCAAGAAAGAAGGGAGTTTTTATTTAATGTAAAGGCATGTCATTAGCTAAGGGAAGTGGGCCCTATTTCTAAGAACAATTAAAAAAGTAGTTTCGAGGGAGAAACACATCACCACATAGATTATTATATGCATTATGGGAATCCTAAATGTTGCTTCATAGATATTAATTTCATCCCACATTTGTAAATATTTCCATAGGAAACTATTCATTAAGAGTGAGATTTTTAGGCATCAACAATATCCAATAGGAGATTCCTTCATGGGTAACATGAAGGTATCTCCTAGGAGATACCTTGAAAATATTACAAACCTCAATAACATTGGTCAAGTTCAATCTTGAGGTATAGAATAGGAAATTCCTTTGAGGGCCTTAAAATAAATTCATGGGTAACTTGAAGGTATCCTCTAAGAGATACCTTAAAGATATTAAAAGGACTATCAAGGTAAAGGAAAATTTTAGAGGTACAACAAGGTAATTATTTAAATTTCAAACTATTAATGTAACATGGAAAATTGTTAAAATAAATTGAGGTGGAAAGATAATGTGCATATGAGGACCTAAAATGCATTCTTTCCAAGGTATTATAAGGACCTTCAAGTTATCAAGCTATCAACTAGTAGTGATTTCAAGGTGAAGGAAAGTTATACTGGGAGATACATTCAACGTGAAGGAAAGTGATTTTGAGGTGTCCACTAGAAGATTATTTCAAGGGCCTTGAAGTATATGTATAGTACTATCATGGTTAACTTGAAGGTATCTCTTATGAGATGTTTTGTAAGAAAAATTCACTCTTGTGAATGACTGAAAGGTATCTCCTAAGAGATACCTTGAAGGTACCTATTGATGAGCATTTTGACACATATTAAAAACATACTTCCCCTCATCTTTCTCCTTTGAAACAAATGTTTACGGATTCCTTTTCCCATTAGATTATATTGGCTGGTGCACATAATTTATTTCTAGTTTGGACATACCTTATTAGTTTAAGTGTGAGTTAATGTATACATTATAGAGATTTAATATGTATTTTGTATTATAGTTTAGAATTAACGTTTGTTTATATACATTTAATCAATGCTCAAACACAAAAAAGATTCATGAATCGATGCAATATGAAACTTGAATTTTACAAAAGATCAATATTTAAATCATTTCAATTTCTTTAAAAAATGTCTTCAAGTGAAAAAGGAATTCCCACACTTAAAAGGTAGAAGAAGGCCTCACTCTATGAAAATTTGGATAGATTACTATTTAAAATGCAAAAACTAAAATTAAATCCACATCAACATCTTCTATTTTATGGTGGAGATAAAATTCCTCTTGGTGAATGGTATTTTGAATTGTTTAGTTATCCAAACATGCATGTAGATATATACTTGTTTAGCACTACATCAAGAAAAGAATCTTCTCCAATTGGAATAATCCTTGCCTATGATAAGTATGAACTTTAAGATGTAATTAAATTCTAACTAAAAGTATGGAATGAAGAAGAGATAATTTTCCATCGAGCTATAGCTAATTCCAATAAATTTAAACCCAGTAAAATAGAGTTGACAAAAATTATTTTTTCTCCTTCTTGTGAAACATTTGGGTTTTATTTTAATAACTATGACAACCTTCAAATGTCTGGGTTGATAGACAAACATAATTTGGTCATTATAATACAACATATGTTGAAATAAAAACATGAACAAGGGGAAACAATTTCTACTTTCCACCATGCAAACATATATTTAATATACCCTATAGTCATGATAGAAAAACACATTGAAGAAAACAAGACAAGCAAGGGAAAAATATTTGTATACAAATTTAAAGGAGGCCATACAAGTACTCACACTAGTGGAGAAAAATAATATTAAAAAAAAGGTTGGAACACTTTTGTTGACACAAACTTTTGATGAGACACACAGTGAATTCTTTACATGGTATAGTTTCTCTAGAAATTACTCGTTGAACATTCTTGTAGGGATCTATGAATTGGGGGAAACTAATATTAAAATAATAAATTTGAATGAAAGAGGGGTGAATGATATAATTCATTCATTATTAAAACATAATGAGGTTACAATGAAGGATGCTTTGTTAATTCTTTTTTATCTAAGCAACCTTGAATGTATTATTGAATCAAATGAAGTCCTAAAAGATATGATGGGGCAAAAAATATAAGGTTAAAAAAAGTAGATGGTCAACACACAATTACAACACAATAGATAATTTTATTAGATGATAAATACAATTCACAATCATTGAGAAAGAAATGTTTTGTTAGAAGGGTAAGATTTTTGAAAACTTGTACTCTGTTCCATATTGTGCACAAAATATGTAACCAATATAATTAAGCCAATGAAATAATTTATAAGGCTTCATTTATAGAAAGATTCCAATATTCACATGACCTTATCAAATTGAGAGGTTGGAAGAATCTTGAAATAGAGAAGAAAAATATGGAATAAATACATGAACATGATAGACACTTGTTCACACAAATTAACTATTCAACACAATAACTACATGAGATAAAATTCCTTCTTTCAATTAAAAAATCTCATTTGAGATTATTTTGATAATGTGTTTGATTTTTTTTGAAAGTGGTACTTTACCTAGTCTAGATAAACAAGATTTAAATCTGATTGGGACAACAATACTTATAAATATTCAAGGGCTTTTATAAAAACAAAAAATAAAACTAGAAAATTTATTAGAAAAATGGTTTATTTCCTTCTTGAAAACCCCTAGATACAACAACATGGATAATTGGTACAAAAAGGTGAAGATGGAAAGTAACATATTATAAAAAATTGTAGATTATTTCAGCAACAATGATATGACACTGCCACTGGACTAAACAATCACACCTAAAGAGGTAATGGAGTATTATAAAAAAATTGCAAAAATGTTTGATAATTTGTGTGTCTTGAATGAATGTATTTCAAAAAAAAATGTTGGGAAGCATTATCTCAAGATTCATTAAGCATATTTAAAAATTATATATATAATGATGGAGGTCAACTTCTTAGGATAGATAAAGAAATATTTAGTTACCATTATGATCTCCCATGTCTTTGGCCATTCATTTTAGAATATTTTAGTGAAACATTCATTCTTGATCTGAATGTTGATTTGATAATTATTGATCTTTGGAATCTCATTAAAGTTTTTAAATAAGAACATCTTCACCTATTTCTTTAACCATTGATTTAAAAACTTATTTTTGGGGCCTTCAATGTATTCATCATCCATAAACTAGGACATTATTTTGCCATTTAGACCTCTTTCAAAAGTTTGTATGTTAGTGATTTTTGTTATATGTAAGATACGTGTCATACTATGGGGTATAAATAGTTATGGATTCAATTGGACATATATTAAAAGTATCAATTTTTGTTAGGATCCCACTCATTTTTAGCTACAAGGTTTTAGCCTTCGTTCACAACAAAGTAGATTAGAGGAAGGTTTTGACATCTACAAAGATGTACCAACATTTCAAATGATTGGTTCACACAAAATAGTAAGGACATTCAAAAATGAACTAGATAACATATTTTGGGAGAAACTTATCTCTACTTTTAATGATTTAGATGCATGTGATGTGTTAGGGGTATATATAGGATTTGGATTGGTACATACTTGTACAATCTTGCAAATAAATTTATCTTGCATTACAAAAACTAAAGAGTAAACAATTTTTAATGTTCAATTTCAAAATTGTTTGACAAATTCAAAGCAACCAATACAAGAACAATCACTTCAATCAGTACTAGGTGCATAACATTTTTTATTTATTTTATAATCATGTTTCATTTTCCAAATATAACATCTTAATAATCTTTTGGTGTGTATGCTTTATTTTTCAAACCTAACAACCTAGCAATATTTTAGTGTGTAACACTAATGGAATTTCATGCAAGTGAATAAATATAATAATGAAAGATAATATCAATGGACATGACACATCAGAAATTGAAGAAGGTAACATAAGATTATGCATATTTTTTCAATTATATAATTTTTTATTTATCAATGATTCATAATACTGATAAAATATTTCTTCATCTATCTATATCTCAATTAAAATAGTTCACAATGTAGTTCTAGAACTTTGTGTCTCCAACACAACCACCCATGACACAAATCTATAGGTTCGTGCCTCTATGAAAACAACACAAGGTAAAAATCTACAAAAAGACACATTTTTAAAATACAAATATTAAATCAATTGATGATGAGAATTTTTAGTTACTATATTATATAATACCTTATAGGGAATAAAGAACCAAAGTTGAAATGAAAGAGTGCACCCATTAAAACTACAAAAAGGTAAAAAAGGTGAAAAACCCTTTCAATAAATGTATAATTATACAATTTCATACAATTCTAGAATATATTAATTTTCTTTAATTAATTTGAACACATTACAATTGAATTTTTCTTCATGGATAGGAGATTATAGAAGACAATAAAATATAGACTTGCATTAGCTTGGGATTTGGAAGTGTGGGTTCATTTTATTATTATGTAGACTTGAATGTGCTTGTATTTACCAATTAAAATGTTGTCTACACATTTAATTTACCCATTACACTATTTTTTACATGTATACTTTACCCAGTTTAAAATAACACAATATGTGTTATAATATGTGTTCAATACAATAAATTTTAATGTAGAATATCCATGTGTTCTTTATCTATAAAAAAAATTAAGTATATTGTTCTAGAAATAATTATATTTATATTGATTTAAATATATTTTAATTTGACGTGTCTTATTGGAAGTATATGAAGGGTTAAACTATTAAGGTGCATATTCATTTGAATTTAGTGATTTTGAACTACGACTTAGAAGAATAAATCCTATTTTGTTTGCTATGATGGGCTACATAAACATATAAATATGTATTAGTATGCATAAGAACAACTAGTACTTTCATTATTGTAAGAATATAGATTTTGGTTGATCAATGTTAAATTCCTACCAACATCTATGAGAAATGATTCATAGCCAAATGACACTATTTTAGAATATGATAAAATTATGGTCAAGTTATAAGGATTCAATATGAGCTTTTATATGCATAAGCATGTTACAAAATTGGCAATAGAAATGGCACATGCATGTATAATGAGTGTTATAGTTACAATGTGCCTAAACATGTATTTTATATATATATATATATATATATATATATATATATATATATATATATGAATCTTTATAATATTTAAAGACATGCAAAAAAATGAATAAAATAAAATGCATTATATTTTTATGTTACAATAAGAAATGCAAATCAAAATCACATCAATGACCAGTATAGTAATAAGTAAAAAAATTTATTAAAAAATTTTCATGTTATATTTCTTATAATATAACATTGTTAATAAATGTTTCATTTTTTTAACAAATTGCAGACATTTCAAAGGAGGAGCTAAAACTAACTTCTAAAAAACTATTGATTTTGGGGTTGGATGACTTAATATTATTTGTTGTGTACTAAACAAAAGATATGAAAAGGCATGATATGGGAAAAAAGAAGATTATAAAATATAAAGTATGTCATACTACATTTGAGATCATTCCAAAGAAATCTTGAAGGTGGCACTACAATCTTTTTTGCACGTTGGCATTTGGTCAATGATAGAGGACAATAATTTGAGGATAATCATTCAATCCATTGGTTACACAAGTTCAAATTTCATGTTTGTTTGGGGGAAAATATATTCTAAGCCGTTAACTATAAACATAAAAAAGTTAGATGTAGTTATTTTTAAAGGGGCCTTTGAAGACAATTTTTCAATTACCAACATGTTGTTAATTGATTGTAATTCTTAGAATATTGTTATAAATTAAAAAAAAAATGAGCTATGTTACATCAAGTATATATATTGGAAATGGAAGTCAAAAAGATGAAAATGATTAGAGAATAAAAATGATGACAATCATCACATTCTTGGGAGAAAGCAAAAAATCCATGCTAACAGCTGTAAACTAATGTTTAGAAAGATGTAACTTCACCTAATTCTTTCAAGTGTATTTATTGATTATAAACTATAATTATAGTAATAAACATTATCATCAATTTCATAAAAATCAATTCTAAATTATTTTAAATATAGTTCAATTAAGTTTAAAATAATCGATTCTAATTTAGAATTACTTTGATCTGGTTAAGTGAAATTTGATTTATAGTTGGAGATTCCTTGAAATTGTTGAACTAGTATATTGACACTTGCTCATGAAGATCTTGCCAATGAATAACAAACAATTGTCAAGATATTTTATTATGTAGATGAACTAGATTGCTTAATATGTTTTCATCCATTATTTGGCCAGTCAAACGATGCCATGTGTCCCAACAACAAAAGTTACTTCAAAGGATCAATGATCAGTATGAAGGTTCAAAAGGGTGCTAGGAGTTTGAAACAATCCAATCTATTCAAAATTATCCACTCCCAAATGGTTTGAAATAATTTTATTTATTTGGAATATAGAAAATATATTTATGGAGAAAATATTCTCCACTCCACTTTAGTGGGTATAATTTAAAATTATTTAAAATATCCCAATTTAATTGAAATGATCTACGCTCAAATGGTTTGAAATAGTCTAATTTATTTGGAATAAACAAAAATTTGGAGAAAATATTTTTCACTCCATTTTATAGGTATAAGTCTAAATTATTCAAAATAGCCCTATTTTTTCAAAATTATATATGCCTAAATACTTTGAAATAGTCTAATTTATTTCAAATCTAACAAATTTATTTTTTGAGAAAATTATCTTCACTCCACTTTAGTGGGTATAAGTCCATTTTATTTAAAATAACATAATTTAATCGAAATGATCTATGACCAAATGATTCTAAACACTCAAATTTATTTGGAATATAGGAACTTTATTTTTTGGAGAAAATTTTATCCACTCCACTTTAGTGGGTATAAGTCCAAATTATTCAAAATAGTCTAATTCATTCAAAATGATCTATGTCTAAATGGTTTGAAATAGTCTAATTTATTTGAAACGTAAAAAAATTATTTTTGGAGAAAGTTTTCTCCACTCCACTTTAGTGGGTATAAGTCTAAATTATTCTAAAAATTCCTTTACAGACTTTAATTGAGGTTTCACTATAAATATTTTTTATATTGTTTCTAACCCCCACTTTGTGTCACAAGATTTGGTGTGCACTGGATTAAATTTACTTTCTTGTTATTAGAATAATTGAATGCTTTAAACCTTAGGACTCCATTAGGGTTGTTATGCAATTATGTTAGACTGTAGGCTTTGGGACCCTTTTTATCATGATATGTTATGATAAATGATCCCCTAATTGGGTCTATCAGATCTCCATATTGGTCATGGTCCTACTTAACAAGTGTATTAGGTATATTATATCTTCTTAGAGCCAAGATTGATTTATAGACATGATGCATTTTATGATTGCATATATTCTTATCTTGTATTTTTTACATATTATTTGTTCTCTTGTACATCCTTTTAGTCATATCCTAACCTAACCCATATATCATTGGTCATCCTCCCATCACCTACATGTCCTAATCACATCATCTCTTATCCACATCTTATCCTAAGTCCATACCCCATCACTTGTCTTGACCTTGTCTTCATCACCCATCTAATTTAACCTCATCTTATCTTATCCTATTTGGCTCTTTAGGGATCACATACACGTCTAAAACATCTCCATCTTATCCCTTATCATTTATAAACATATATCATCTTACTTATCCTTATCCCATCATCCCAATCATTTTCATCACGTATTCATATCCTATCTTGAGAAAATTAGTCTAAGGTCTTGATTTAGTCCTATCATTCACATCATCCCAATCCAATATCAATCTTCATTTGATCAAATCTCATACCCTAATCGGTATCCTCATAGCATATTACCAATTTGTTAGTTTTAATCTTGTAGCCCATCATCAATCTTGTCTTTATCATCCTTGCCTATTTATAACTAGCACCTATCATATCATATTATTACTAGTTTGAATCTAAGCACCCATCAAACCCTCAATATTTTTTCTATCTTGAACACTAGGTATTGTTGATATGTCATTAATGCATATTCTACTATCACTCTAAAATATAATTATAGTCTTTAATACATTAGTCTATCTCATCCTAATCCATCATACCAGCTTAGTCCTTCTGACCTTTTTTTTCAAAAAACCATCCCCAATATTTATCCTACTTTCATCATCCATCTATTATCATTCATCCCCTATAGAATTAGACCATACTTTCATAGACCTATATATATCTTCCCATAAGGATGAGATCCTCTTTAATTTTCTTATGATGGGTGATCCACTCCCCAAAAGTGTTAATCCCTTTCAAGTCATTGCACCTCTCATCCAAGCCACTTCATGTGAGTCCCATACCTATCCTCCATCTACTAGCCATAAACCACCATCTACCCATTACCATACTAGTAAATGGAATCAAATCTTGGCCACCTTGACTCCCTCCACTAGTCCCATCAACAACCATTTGATCACAAGTCCCATGCTTCCACATCTAAATCACAGAGTGAAAAGGATCCTTACACTCCCCTTCTTATGTCCTTGGAATCCCTTTTTAAATAACTAGTCACACTAACATGATGGTCTTTCCACTTATCCAACATCTTGATCCTACTAAGCCTAAGCCCTCCTAGTATACATATAATCAATAATACATATATGATCAAACTTGGGGGTATACCAATAATCGATGTCTAACTTTTCAATACTATGTCTAAGACCTCATAAACCATGGTGACATAGTGATTGAGGATGAACTAGATGAGTCTAAATCCCTGGGTGCACAAGAAAAGGAATGCTAAGATTCCCTTTCTATTCAAAATAAAGTCATTCCCCTTCCAAGCCAAGGTTAAGACACACCATTCACCTTCCATGATCCCCCCATCTTTGACAAATATTCCATCAAATGAGTCTATCTCCCATGAACCTAGTCTCATGAACCCTCCCATGGGCCTCTCTCTATGAATCTATTGATTCTCCATCATCCTCCATCACCCATCATACCATCCTATCTTGATCATATCATCCATAAAAATCAAGATCTAATTGAATCCATACCTCATATTACCTCCTCAAATAATATTCTCTCTTAGGGGCAATAAAGACATTTGGTTTAGATATCTAGAGGGGTATCCATCAAGCATCAATGAAGGTCACATAGACCCCAATACATCCAATAGTCACATTGTGATCCCTACATCACACTTATCTAGAACAATTGTTGACTAAATATTCCAGTAAGTATCTACATCTTGCATATCACCTGTCAACTAATGAGTCGAGATAGTATCGATAATTAAAAAAAATCATTCATATAATGGTGAAAACTAGTCTTCCAATGCCTTAGGCAAGTACCATGATAAAAAATGGTTTTTGGAATCTTGGTAAAATAATCTATTATTCACATTATACCTCAATACATGGGGGTAAAATCCATCCTTTCCATCTTACTCATCATATCCCTTGTCTACATCATCTATCCATGTCCTTTCATATCCCTTGGTCTAACCCATCATCTTCCATCATATCACATTCCTTCCTACCTTGTCCTTCACACATAAGTGGAAGGTGTCTTGAAAAATGTTCTCAAACCATCTTGGCATATCCTCTAATGGGCTTTCAAGAAACTAAACATATGGTTCCTTCCCAATGTGGTCATTGGCAATCCCTAGTCCCCTCTTCCTTAGACCTTATATCATTTTTAGCATCATCCTCATCTTCTTGTCACTCATCCATCATTCCATCAATCTCCATCCTAGTTTCTAAGCTTGGTATTCCCTTTGGTTTTAAACCTATTTGTATAGTGTACATATGTATTCCAAAAGGACCTAAAAATTGAAATATGTCAAAAAACTTGAAAATCATAAAAATTGAAAAAAATGTTAAAAATAGTCCATGGTGTCTTATCTTATTCCCAATCCCTTAGTCTCATCCACTTCCATCTATTTCATCTTTGGATACCCCATCCTATCTTGGAACCAAATCAAGTGGTCACCCATCTCCCCATATCTTCTTCATCCTTTTGACTATGTATTATTGACACACATAACCTTGTCAAAGAATTTATTCTATCATCCATCATTTTCATATCAATGTCTCTTCACACCTAGCACCCATAATTTCCCTATCAATTCCTCTTCACACCTATCACCCATCACAACACCTCTTTGCTAGTGTGTAAGGTACTTGATCCCATCATTGTCTTTGTCATTACCTCTTCATACCTAACACCCATCTAATCACTATTTTTCTAGTATAAAAGGTATTTGATACCATCATTATCTCCTCTTATTTCTATATTTGACTCTTACAAATCCTTGTCTATTGGTAATCCTTGTTCATATTCACATCCATATCCTCATACACATCCTTATCTTAATCCTAGTCTCTCATTAAAGTCCATACCCTTATCCAAATCACTAGTCAATCATCATCATCATCACTAGTCTATCCCCAATCCATGTCTATTCTTAGACCATAATCAAATCCTAATCCCACCCATCAGCCAATCATTCATCCCATAATTAGATAAGACATTAGGACACTACATGTAGATACTTATGTGTGTTACTTATTACTTTTACATTACTTAACTTATTTGTATCATGTATATATCTTATTTTTCTTATGTTTTCATCATGTATTCATGTTTCTTTAGCAATAAACAAGGATGCTATGAGGTCACAATAATTCTTATAAGTGCCCTAAAGGATGTATATTTCACTAATTTCCCATGCACTTTGGAACAACATACTCTTGGTTATGTCTATATCATGGGACATATTGACAAGCACCATATTTATTAGATTATTTAGAATATGATGATCTTTATGAAAAAATTTATGGCTTGATTATCTACACCTTCATCACTAACCATCCTGCTTTCCACCACTAAGCTAATCCTCTCAATCCATCCAACTAACATCCAATACTTTTATCCTCGTCTTATCATCTAAATAATCATCTTCTAATCACTAATCATCTTCATCATCATACTTTATCCACCATCAAAACTACATTAGATTGAGGTCTTTTTAGACTATATAGGGAACACTTGGTCATTTTTCAATACCCAAGGATAACTCAACCACTATTTTCTCTTTCCTTATCATCCATCATCGTATCTATCTTGTCTTCCATCATCCTTTTATCTTTCATCCATCAATCATTGAGATATAATTAAGTGATTGATCAATCACAATTCTCTGTAATCATGTTCTTAATATTTTCATCAATCACTTGTACCTATCTATTGGGCCTAACTAATCACCACATCCATATTTTTTCCATCAATCACTAATTGATTATTACTCCCTTACATGTGTCCTTACTAGGGGAATTATCACATTATGACTCATTTATTTGATGAAATATAGTTTTTTGGTCACTCAAATCTATCATTCCTCTCTATAATCATTTACATCATATTCATCAACTTTAGATTTGAGCTACACCCATCATAAATCTTATCCAATCCTTGGCCCATATCTCTCCCTTGAATGCATATTTTCTTGGGATATATCTAAATATTTTGGGATTTTAATCCTATAATCATCAAGTTATGGTTTTTATGCCCTTGGGATGTGTCAAAAATCATAACGTCCATAATCTCTACTACCTATGCCTGTGTTTTTACTAGGGGCATCATTAATCTATAGCTCATTACTCAAAGTTGAATCCATTTTCTTTAACATTTATCTTGCATTTGTAATCCCATCCCCTTGTCTATTCATCTCTTCCCACCCATCTCTTATTTTTTTAGTGGCCATCCATGTCATTCTTCCCTACATGCCCCCTCAAGGGGGCATCATATCTCCTAACATCATCTACTAATATCCATTCATGACAAGGTTTTTTATTTTAAAGACCATTACTCCCTCTAGTTTTATCCACTCATAATTACATTTCAAAGATTGGAAAAATGTATGCATTTAAATTTTCTCACTTGCATTATTGTCACTAATATTACTATTAGTTGACACTAATTCTGCTTATCTCATTTACTCTAATTTATCCCCTGTTTCCTAGTTATTTATCTGATATCCCCCTTCTATTATTTGTTCATATATTAACCTTTGTATATCCCAATTAATAATTTATTTCCATGATCACTTCTTAATCCCATCCTAATCCTATCTTATTTATTATTTGGGATTTTAAATTCCCTATGGCCCACCTACTAGCCTATTCCTAGGCTCTCCTACACCCCTTACCCCTAATCTCTATCTAATATATCCCCAAGCCCAATTAATCCCTAAGATGATTATAGAATTAGAGGATTTTATAATCCTCTCTATTATATCCTCTCCTATATATAAACATATAAATCTAGATGCTTCTAAGGAATTTTAAATTCCTTGGATAATCTACAACCTTTGATCTCCTCCAACCAAGTTTAAAACTCAACCATTGATCTTTCCCTCCTTCCTCTATTTAACTAAGGCCACTCCTCCATTGGAGATAACTTATAAATCCATAGCAAATCCATGTCCAACTATCCATCCACCAATCCTTAATCAAATAACATCATAATGTTAAGATCTGAGTCAAGGTAATCAATCATCCTAATCTCTATGTTTTCATTCCATTTGATCTTGGTTTAAATCATTTAGATTTAGGATTTAAGAATATAATTGAATAGATTGTTCATCTAATTTCACTTAGCTCTAATGGCTTTAGACTTTAATTAGTGGTTTGATATTTGAGTGTTTTAAATTACTTAGATTTAATCCATAAAGCTCAAATTTTAGTCTACAATTTAAAATCATATCTCATATATATACTAGAATAATGTTTCCTAAATGCTCCAAATTTAATTAAGCTAGATCAATGACTTACATAGTTTTACCTGAATGGTCTAGGTTTAATTATGATAGATCAATGATTGGCATAGTTTTACCTAAATGGTACAAATTTAATCAATAGATGAATGACTAATGTAATTTCATTGATGTTCAAATGTGGGATTTCATATTCATATTATAATGCATGCAATTTTTGTTAGGTTATGGAGCTAAAAGCTTCAACTATTGCAAACATGGAGGAGGTTACTGAGTTTTAGGGAGACCGACGTTAGTAGATTGCAGTTCAGAATGAAATCGACATCGACAGGTGTGAGCTAAAGATAACTAGCATCAACAAGAGATCAATCAACATCAGTCACCTCCAAGTAGATAGGGACTGACGTCGGTCACCTGTGGTAGTTCTACAACTATTCATTGCATGGACAGTTAGTTTGTTGAACAAATAGTTTGCATGTAAAGGTTAATTATAGTCTTGAGTTGCGTGTCTAATTATTGTAATTAAGAAGTCTAATTATTGTATTCATGAGATCTATATAATAGACTCATGGGCTGTATTGTAAACATTTGCTAGAAAGCCATTGAGCTTGAAGAGAGAGCTAGAGTAGCTCCTCCTAGTTCTAAAGGGGTGCTGAGTGTGTATGATCTTGGAGAGTTGCAGGTGTGCAAGTTTTGGTAGAAGATCCATCATGGTACTGGTTAAAGAATCATAAGGACTTGGTGAGGCAAGGACAAGGGTTCTTCAGGGTGTAGAGATATTTATAGGGTAAGTAAGGTCTATTGATTTACAGGTGGCAGCAAGGAAGGGAGATCTACTTGGAGTATGGTTGTGTACTTGGTGTACTAGTAGTGTTGTTACTGACTGGTTGAGGTGAACAACAATTCTGTATTTGAGTTGTGTGTTGGGATCATAAGAGAGAGAGGGAAGAATTCCTTGAGGTGTGGCAAGCCTTAGAGGTGGAAGAAGAAGTGGCATCTTCTTTATTGTATTTTCTTCTGAGTGATTATTAATACAATTGTGTATTGTCTCTCATATCTTGTGTTGTTTCATATTTTTAGTTACTTATCATTCTACTTAAATTTTATGTTTAGTTGCTAATACAAAGGTAATTATATATACTCTTATTGAGGAGTAGGATCCTAACAGTTGGTATCATAGTAGGTTGACTAGGTTGACCAGGTTGGTACCAACTTGACAGTTGGTATCAGAGCAAGTTGACCAGGTTGGTACCAACTTGATAGTTGGTATCAAAGCTTTTGGTTGGGTTACTAACAGGTGGTTTTAGATCTGGTTAGTGTTTGTTGATTATAAGTCACTCTTAGGGGTTTCAGATTGAGTGGGAGTATAGCAATGGCAGAAGAAAGTAAGCTACGAATGGAGAAATTAAATAACACGAATGGTCTGATTGATGGAAAGAAAGAACAGGTAAAGGAAGATTGTTGGTTAGTATAAGATTAGCATGTAGAAGTAGATGTTGCAGGTGTTGTTGCACAGGGTGCTCTGGATAAAGTAGAATCTTGGTTTACAGATTCTTTTACCTCTTTCCATGCAACCCAAAATAGAGCATCTTTTCAAGAGTATGTCCAGGGAGACTTTAGAGAGATTTATTTAGGGGTTGGTGAGCCTTGTCAGATTGTTGGCAAAGGAGAAGTGAAGCTAAAATTGTAGATGGGTAACACACAGGTGTTGAAGAAGGTCATGCAAGTTCTAGTCTTGGAGATGAGTCTAATTTCTTCAAGAAAGTTAGGTGATGAGAGATGCACAATAACGCTCACAGCGGATGCACTTGAATTAGACGGTGGTAAGATAGTAGGTATCCTTTATCTATCTACATATATTACTGATTCACCTTTTGTTGCAGAGATGTAGCTTTGTAGGCTTGGTCACATATGTAGGAGGGGAATGCATGTTCTTAAGCAGAAGATAGATATCTTTGATAAACTTAAGAACTTGAAAGCCTTGGTGTTCATGGAGGAGATGACGGACAGAGATCAGCTGAGGGGACTAAATTATTTTGAGCAAGGCTATGTTAATTTGAATAGGGTTTTGACCCAAAAAGAGCTTGCAGGTAAAAAGTCATCACTCACAAGTGAACACAGGTACCGATGACGATCAAGAACTGACATCGAATAGATAGGCATCAACATCAGTCATGTTTAGATCAGTAGAGTTGGTGATGTTAGGTAGCAAGAACTGACATCAGTCATATAGGGACTAACATCAGTAATAGGTACACCAGCATTAGTTAAGAAATTGATGTCGGTAGATAGGGTCAGTCACAGGGAACCGATGTCAGTTGAGTGTAGATTGGAAGATGGCTGAGATCGGTCACTAGAATGGATATTGGGCAGACAACAAGCTGTCAAGGAGTCTCAAATGCCCATATGGAGGATTGAAATGGTAAGTGGACCTCATATTCATTGTTCACCTTCTTACTAGTTGCTTATTGATGGTTGATAACTAGGAAGATGTGAAGAGACAATGCAGGTAGAATCCAAAAATAGTGGGAGCTTGGCATGGATGAGGAGTGTGAGTCCTTGGAGAAGAACTAAACAGGGGTTTGTTGGTGGAGTTGTTAGCTGGAAGAAAGCACTAAAAGATGGATGGATTCCCAAGTTAAAGAAGAGAGTGGATGGATACGTGAGATGGAAGGCCAAGGTATATGGTCTTAAGGAAGCTGCAGGATAGTGGTACAAGTTTTGATAGGTGGATGACAAAGCAGGGCTTTAGTCAATGTCAGTGTAACTATTGTGTTTGTCTTTACCAGGTGGATGATGAGTCGCAACATTATCCAATTACTGTATGTGGATGGTATGATTGTAGCAGGTTCGTACATGTAGAGATTTGCTGAGCTAAGGGTAAGGTTAGTTTAGAGGTATGCCAGGAAGAATTTGGGAGCTGCAAAATTCTATGGCATAAGAGACATGGAGATTTTTTGGTCTCTAGTGGGAGCTGATGTGAAGACGGTGTTGGTGGGGTTCAATATGTAGGATGTAGAATCAAAAAGCACACCAAGGGCTAGACAGTTCAAGCTGAGCTTAGAACATGGTTCAAAATCACATAAGGTCTGGTGTAAACCTGAGTTTTCCCAAGCAGTGGGAGTTGTCAGAGAGTTTTGAGCCAATTTGGGGAAGGTGGATTCTCAGGTATTTGAGAGGGACTAGCAGCAAGTTAACATGTTATGCAGGGTCAAGGACTTCACTACATGAATATGTAGGTTCGGATGTGGTAGGTTACTTGGATGACAAGAAAGGCATCACAGGGTGTGTGGTGGGTGGTCTTCAAGATGGACCTTGAAGAGGGATACAAGCCAAAAAATGAATTAGATGGTGTACAAGTGTAGGTACAGTTGCTACTATTTATCTCTAAGTGGGAGATTGTTAGGTTGTGGAGCTAAAAGCTTCAACTATTGCAAACATAGAGGAGGTTGCTGAGTTCCAGGGAGACCAGCGTCAACAGAATGCAGTGTAAAATGAAACTGACATCGGCAGGTGTGAGCTGAAGACAACTAGCATTGGTAGGAGATCAGCTGACATCAGTCACCTCCAGGTAGACAGGGACTACCGTTGATTGCCTATGGCAATTTCAAAACTGTTCGTTGCACGGACAATTAGTTCATTGAACCAAAAGTTTGCATGTAAAGGCTAATTATAGTCTTGAGTTGCATGTCTAATTAGTTTAATTAAGAAATTCTAATTATTATATGCATGAGATCTATATAATAGACTCATGGGCTGTATTGTAAAAGTGTGCTAGAAAGCCATTGAGCTTGAAGAGAGAGCTAGAGTAGCTCTTCCTAGTTCCAAAGGGGTGTTGAGTGTGTATGATCTTGGAGAGTTGTAGGTGTGCAAGTTCTGGTAGAAGATCCACTGGGGTAATGGTTGAAGAATCATAAGGACTTGGTGAGGCAAGGACAAGGGTTCTTCAGGGTGTAGAGATATCTATAGGGTAATTAAGGTTTGTTGATTTGTAGGTGGCAACAAGGAAGGGAGATCTACTTGGAGTATGGTTGTGTACTTGGTGTACTGGCAGCGTTGTTACTAACTGGTGGAGGTGAACAACAATTTTGTATTTGAGTTGTGTGTTGGGGCCATAAGAGAGAGAGGGAAGAAGTCCTTGAGGTGTGGCAAGCCTTAGAGGTGGAAGAAGAAGTGGCATCTTGTTTATTGTATTTTCTTCTGAGTGATTATTAATACAATTGTGTATTGTCTCTCATATCCTGTGTTGTTTCATATTTCTAGTTACTTATCATTCTATTTAAATTCCATGTTTAGTTGCTAATACAAAGGTAATCATATATACTCTTATTGAGGAGTAGGATCCTAACAATTTTACATATAAATATGTAGACAATATTTTATGATTATATAACACCTTAGTTATATACACTTGGCAAACTCAAAACTTTATTGTTCTTTTTAGTTCCATACCTTTCTTGCTTCCATAAGTCTCACATATACTCTATCTTTTAAGCCCCTTGGCCTAGATTTCTTTGTTTGATTAGTCTTATGTTGATGACCTAGGTCTTCTATCTTTCCCACAATGCTTAAAATGTTCTTATCTTCCATCTTTGTAAGTTTTAAACCTATAGCTACTTTCTTACTATTTGGTCACTAATGTCTAGGATAGATAATAGCATCAAAATTATTATCCTATCCTGATGCAACTGTCTAATGCTCTAAAATCATCCAATTTACAAATGAAATGTATCTTATTGGTTAGATTAAGTGATTTAATGCATGATATTACTAAAAATGGATTGATATAAATACAAGATCAATGTTCATTCATTCTTCACCTAGAACACCTAACAATCTAATAAAAGACCAAAAAGACCAAGGCAAATTATCAAAATCACTCTATCAAGCATTTAGTTAAAGAAAGCTTCCCTATTTCCATACCAATTATAGGTAAAACACATATACAAGATTGAATTACTAAAGGAATAACCTAAGAGACCAATTTGCCAAATTACATGATTCACACACAAGCCAACATGTAGGAGATAATTAAATGAGTCTAAGGCCCTTTTATAGAGCATTGGATATGTAGGTAGCACCCTCTATTTGTGGGGTATTTGGGGTTAGATTGACACTGCGTGTCCACTAAATCATTTTTCCCCAAGGTCATAATGAAGATAGAGAACTAGAGTTTTGTCATTTCAGAAGGAGAGATAGTCCATGACCTAGATCTGAATGCATCAAAGTGAAGGTGAAGTCAAATATAAAACCATCTAGGTGGTTGAATCCTTTTCTATTAGGCATTCTATACAAGACACTTGTATTAAATATATATAATAATATTGATGTAACCACTTAGGCTGATGTTAATGTCTAAAATGCAAAAAACATTAGATCTAGAATCCAAAAACTATTCCAAAATCTCTATCCAACTTTATTTCTACTTTTTCTAGATCTAAAACTACATTAGCATCAGAACAAGCTAAGTACATTACTTCTTTGTCATTTTTATATCCAGCATAGTTGTACTTTCTATATTTAGACTATCTCTACAAAATAAATTTAGTGTATGCTTATATATGAGTTTAATTGACTTGTTATATATTTGATTATCACCATTGTTCCATTTCATTTCTATATACACCTATAATACAAATCTAGGGTTAATGATAATATCACCTTAGATCAAAATTTTAGGGTTAAACATTTGGTGAACCTAATTCATTTGAATGTATTTTTTTTTGTATTCTTAGGTTTTTAAACCAAGAAGGGTTTTAGATTGTTTTAATTTTTAATTTCCTATACAATTTTACATGTAACCTAGGTGTAGGCCTATATTGAGAGGTGTGGCTATTGAACACATTAAACTTCCCCTCCTACCATCTAATATGTCTCAAACTATTAAGGGATCTCATATTTTGGATCATTATAATACCCATGTTGATAATGAAAAACATAATGATAGGGTTATTATAGAAGGATATTTTGATAATGAAAACCATAAAAAAAATGAAAATGAGAAAATAGACCATGATCAAGTGCATATAAATGCAAAATTTCATGAACGTATTTAACAAAACCCTAAGAATTGCTGAGATCTTAAAAACCATACTCAAAGCAAAATCTTCCAAAACTATAGTGAAAACATCCCTCCACTTGAAAACATTATAATCTAATATATCTATTAGGGGCATAGGTTATGTGTTTAAAATTCTATTTCATGAAAATACTATTTATGCATATATTATGAAATTACCAATTATTTCAACACAATTACTGGTTTCAATGCTTATTACTACTCAACACATGTTTTCATCCCCTTTGATGACTAATCAATTTGCCAATCCAAATACCACCATGCATATAATTTAATCACTCCTTCAAGTTGCAAAGACATTGGAGGAAAAGGTTACAAATGTAGACACTCCATTTTTATATCTCCCATGTCAAATTACATAATAGAATGACTTCTTATATTTTCACACATTATGATCAATTGACTATTTAATTCTCTGTTCACTAATCAATTCTATGTTCATTGATCAATTCTCTATTCACTGATCAATTCTCTATTCAATTATATATTCACTAATCAATTATCTATTCAATTATTTGTTCTCTTATCATTTCTCTATTCAATTCCCTCTTCTCTATTCAATTATCATTTCTCTGATCAATTTTAATTCTATATTCAATTAATTTGTCTATCTCAATTTCAATCTAATGATAAATTCCTCATATTGTATTAATTAAATAGGTATTTAAGATATTTAATTAATTACTCTTCTAAATTACTAATTTTCTTCTTATCCCCCTCTAAAGGACATATTCATGCAAAAAGGAATCTTGAGATCCTAAGGATATACCCTTGAGATCATATTAATTATGCAAAAAATTAGCAGTAAAGTGGGATTATCCTCCACCCTTTATCTTGAAAATAAGATGAAGGGCCCACCTTTAATATCCATGTGATCTCTTGGAGAGGATGATCCACCCTTAATCTTAATTGAGATTAAGGGCCTATTTTCATTCATATTTAATATTTGTAAAGGTCATCCTCTACCCTTAATCTCAATTGAGATAAAGGAATTACATAATTGATCCATGTGATTGATCCATGTGCACACTTGAGGAAGCTTTTACAACTATTCATATTGACTTCAAGATAAAGGGTCCTCATCAATCTAGTTTATTTATAAATAATATCATTCACATCACTATTCTCATGTTCAAGTGATATAGCGAAGCCCTATGATTTTATCAAATTGAACTTGTTCATCAATCTATACTCTTTGATCAAAGTCTTCACTATCCATAAATTTTATGGAGATGCCTAACTTCAAATTTGAATAGAAAAATACCATCTAAAATATACATCAAAACCACAACCCAACAATGATCAATTTACAAAGGAGGTTTTGCATGGTGTGAATCTTTATGCATTTTTAGTCTCTTTGGTATTTTATTGAGCTCCAAGGTCCTAGGTGTGTCTTTAGTATTTGTTATCACTTTGTTTATCTTAACAAAATGTTTTTGAAAATATTTAAGATCTACATTCTACCTAGGTGTGTCTTTAGTATTTATTATCACTTTTCTTGTTTTAACCAAATGTTTATGAAAATATTGAAGATCTACATTCTAACAATACATATGGCACCTCTGATGGGACCTCACAACCCATAGATTTCATTTGAGCCTATGTACTAATCTTTTTTGTAAATAATCTTGATATTTTAGCTCTTTTATGATTATTTTTATGTATTTTATCTCTCTATATATTGGTGAATTCATCCTCAAAAATGCTGAAATAATCTCTACTATTTTGCTAATCAATGAAATAATATCTGCACTTTCTAATTTATGTACAAGTTTTATATTTAGGGAAATCATTTCAAAATTTAGAGAAATCATCTCCAAATCAGTGAAATTATCTATAAATCAATGAAATTGACCTAAGAATAACAAAACTGATCTTCTAATTGATGAATTCACCATGATATATTATTTTTTCTATGTTGTGTGTAGGTTTAGGTTATATCAATAAAATTAACCTTGAAAATATTGAAATTGACTCAAAGTCGATGAATTCATTAATAAAATGTTAAAATTATCATTATCAACGAATTTTTATTGAAAATAGTGAATTCATCCTTGAAAAAAATGAAATGGTCATGAGAACAATGCATTCATCCAAAATTCTATGTTTTGGACCCAGATTTTGGAGGTCATAACTTTTAACTCAGGTGTTTGTTTAACCTCTCATTTGTAGAAAAATGAAGATATTGAAAAGATGCATGAAATAATAACTTTTTTTTTAATAAAATGGATAATTTTTAAAAAATGGATAAATTATCCATGTAATCAGTGAAATTGTCTAAGAATCAATGAAATTATTTATTGTTAGGTATTTCACAATTTGGTTTAGTAATAATTAGTGAAACTGGTTTTATTAACAATAAAATTATCACTCGAATCAGTGAAATTGTCATAATAATCAAAGAGTTCATCTTTGTCTTTGTTTTTCTATATTTTAGTCTATTTTGTGTAGGTTTTAAAATTTAATGAATTTATTCTGAGAAACAATAAATTCAGTTGTGTGCAAAATTTGAGAGTTTTAAAACATTGAAAAATCAACTACCTTTGCTTGTTAAAAACCCACCCAAGAAAAAATACTTATTTATGTGTTTGTAGGTTCCATAAAGGGGTGTGAATATTTAATTAAACATTTTACATTCACATTTCATTTTGGGTCCTTTAAAAATAATTCACACTTCAGTTTAGGTTATAAGAAAACTTGTTTATTTTCAAAGATTTTTCATTGTATCTAAGTTTTCTTATTGTTACTTGTTGTGTGAGTGTTTTGTGAGGGAAATTTATGTGTATCCTATCCCATTTTAGGTGAATCATAAACACAAGTACTATATTTGTTTTTAATCCCTTATATTTACCTATTATGCTCTTCACTTACCCTAAGTGGGAGTTATGCAAATTAGAATGAAAATACCTTGCTTTTTATTTTTTTAGGGGTGCATTGACTAGGGGTTTCATCTCCCAACATCACTTCAACCCAAATTATTTAGTGGTGTATACATATTGAGTGTACTATTCATCAATATGGTGGTTGAATGGTTAATATGACCAGCTAAATAGGGTCTTAGGTCTTGCAATGGTCTAGACACCACATTTTATTAAGTGATGACTAGAGTGGCTGTGAAAGGGACTAGACCATTTCATAACAAAACAAAAGGTTTGAATATAATTGTTAGATAGGTATAAAGTGGATACATATCATAAGGTATATCAAGACCATTTAGTAAACCCTAAAAAATTTAGTGTAGAAGTATCATTTTTACTTTGATATTATCATTGATGAAGAGATGCAAAGGTTAAAAGCTCCTGAAGATTACCTTTTTCATATGAATTTTTGAGAGAAAGGGGGTATAAAAACCATACCAATAACCTATATTAATTAATTAATTTTAAATAATATTGAATTTTATCCTTTTAAAATCAAGTATATCAAAATAATCAGTGACTCCCCCTAAACCTGTGTCAATTTCTAGTTTATAGCATAGGCCGAGATTGCTTGAGTCCTTCTTTGGTCAAACATTATCACATTATACTTACACTAAAAGGTGTTACTCTATCTATTTTATTGGTAAAATATTGTTCCATTTTACCTTAGTCAAAAACATTTATGTTTCATGCCCTTGTCTTGTGTGAAATAATAATGTTACTCTATCCATTTCTCTAATAAAAAATTGTTCCATTTTACCTTTTTCAAATTGTATACATTTCATACTCTTGACTTATGTGAAATAGTAACATTAATTTATCCATGTCTTGGTCAAATATGTTCCCTTATACATCCCATATTGGTCAAAATTGTATATTTCATACCTCCTTTATGTAGAAGTGTACCATTAATCCATCTACATGCGAAGTTCAAAATGGTCTTTATATTCCTAAAACTATTCTAGTCTTGTTCTTAAGTTCTCATTCTAAGATAATTTATAATCAAGAGTCCATTTTATTCCCTTGTGTTTGATTCAAATTTTTTCAAGTCCAAAATATTTCTCTAGTCAATTCTAATTAATTTTCCCACTTCTATCTATGGTCTATTACAAGTTCAAGTCTAATCCGATCAACTATATTCAAAATCACTATTCACAATCAAGCTACTAAAATCAATCAAACTATTTTGAAGTCAAATGAGTCATTTTTATTTTTAAAATCATGTTTTTGGATCTATTTCAAATCATTTACTTATTTTTCCATTCAATATCCTATACCTGTCAGTTGGGAATGATGAAGTCATGACATCTATCCTTTCTCTCATTTGAATCCAATTCTAATACAATTTTCCCCCTTGTATATATCCTTACTTTGGGGCATCCTTAAATCAATATTTTATTACCTTTCCATTCATTTTTATGGAATCCACACCAAGTTTATCCTTTGAACAATACATGTTTGACAACAGAGATGATCTCTTTTCATGACTATTCAAAGTGGGTGCTTAAATACCTATAGATTCATATCTATCAAAGATTGATTGTAATATAAGTAGAAGTGGTAACATGGTTTTACAAATATGTCCATCAAATATCCCATCTACTAATTACCCATTGGATCCTAGTCATGCTAGAAAAAGGGAAGCTATTTTGGTAGCTTTGTCCAATCCCCATTCAACTTTTGAGCCCCAACCAATCCAATAATCCAATCACGTCTTGTCATTTTCCATTTAAGAGCCATCAAATATTATAGATCTAAATACACCCAAGTCTAAGAATCACTCACTAGGGATAGGACAAGATCATTTATCAAATAACAATCATAGTCATTCACTTTCAAGTCAAGATCAAGATAAATCACATATTTCCAACATTCTTGCTGAGTCACCCATTGACCATCCTCCTATTTTTGATGATCCATTCCTTGAAGATACTCTATATGACTATTAACCTATCTTTGATTAGCCATTATTTGATGATCTTATATTTAAAGAACCTATGATCATAGGAATTTGATTCAAGAGAGGAAGTTAGATCAAGTGTTAGTTTACATATAAAATAATGAAATAAACACACTTAAAATCATAACATATCTAGGCTTAGATAATAGAGGGAGCTCAATAAACTAAAAAAATGACAAATCTCAACTAAAATGCAAATAATGACAAATTCCTTACCTTCCTTGAGAGCTCCAAGTTATTTGTTCATGGCTTTCTCAACTTTTATTTAAAGAGTCTTTGACAATGGAATTTGTCTATCTCCTTCTCTCTTAGGCTCCATGGCTTGTGTCTTGATGTTAGATTTGTCTTGTGATTTTGTAATTATAACACTATAATCATGAAATATTTCTATAAAAATAGCATTATAAATTTTCTCTATCTAAGATCTCAAAATGAAGAGGCAAATGCTTGTATTTATAGGTTTAGAAACTAACCCCAAATCAAGGTGAGTTAGAGTGTAGCTATATCTTGGAATGGGTTAAAACCTAACCTAAGTGAGTTAATTAACCCCAATAGAGTTAAAAGGTGTCAAAAACTCATGATTATAAATTAATATGCATGTTGAGATATTTTAGGATATTTAACAACTCACAAAAAGGTAATTATGAATTCTTAGGATAATCTTGACTTTTGAATTTCCTTTTTTGATAATTCATTAAGTTTCCATGGATAATTCAACTAGGAATTTAATTAGGTTTAACATTTTAATTAATTTTGATTAGGCATTTTAGTATTTTTAATATTTTAATTAATTATAGGTGTGAATTGGCCCCATTTAATTACTCTATAGGCAAAATTGCATGTTGTAATGCCATGGAATGTTTGGAGATGAATCCATGAGAGGTTTTTGTTTTTTATGGTAAGATACCAAAATTAGGGATGTTTCAATGTGATTTAGAGCTTTGATAAGTGTTTCACAAGAAAAATTTGGTTTTTTAGTGATTTAAAGGCTTAAGTAATGATTGGTAGAAATCAGTCTAAAGTTTGGTATGAAGCCATTGGTGGCTAGTTTTAGGTGTCTACAGTTTTTTCCTATTGAGAAAGAATTGCAAGATATAAGCATAGTAAAATATTCTCAAATAATGAAAAGCTCTTGTATGCTTATGACTTCAAAAATAATGGATGAACTGTAAGTGCCTCCTTGATGAAGCAATTAGCAAAGGGGTCAATAAATGGTCCCTCAAAAGAAGGAAATAAATGGAACAAATAGATGAAATGGGGTGAAAGAGACTAATTTTCCCATAGGCAGTTATAATCAATGGCATAGGGAGCTTCCCCAGTTAGGGAAAATTAACATGATGATTTTCCCATAGGTGGTTATAATCATTAACATAGGTAGGTTAAAATAGGTAATGATTTTAAAAAAGGTGTTTATAATCATTGAAAAATGGTTAGGGTAATAAGAGACTAATTTTCCCAAAGGCAGTTATAATCCATTAAAGAGAAAATAATAATTTCCCCAAAGGTGGTTAGAATCATTGATAGGATAAAAACATGCCCTAGTTGGGTAGAATAGAGATAATGGTTTTCCCAAAGGTGGTTATGATAATTATCACAATGAAAATGTGCCCCAATTGGGTATAAGAAAGAGAATGATTTTCCCAAATGTGGTTATAATCATCAACCCTCAAATAGATGGAAACATAATTATTTGCACAAAGGTAGTTAGAATCATTAGTAATGTAAGTGGGATGGTATACAATGATTTATCCAAAGGTGGTTATAATCATTATATCTTGATAGTGGTAAACATGATATGGAAGATGATGGACAATTGGTATAGAGGATAAAGATGAACTTGGGAAACTTGCTCGTAGGGAGATGCTCATCCAAAATAGCAAGGAGAAAAAATATCTAGTTGTTTAATTACTCTGTTTAGGGTATGATTTGGATTAGATTAGAAATTTTTCTTATGTTGGTTTCAAGGATTATAACGCTACTTCATTGCCATGTAGACTCTTTAAGCTAGTTTTTGCTATAGCACATGATGGTAGGCATCATGATAGAACACCATTAGGACTTGGTAGAAATATGCATAAGGACTGACTCTCAACCCAATACTCAATTGAAAATAATGCACCAATGATTAAAACCATGATGACAATGTTAACATATGAATATGGATGGATTTAATAATAAAGCACAAAGAATCATCCAATGAATGCACATAGACTAAATCAAGGAAAAATAAAAAATCAAACAAAAAGGCACACAAACAAACAAATAGATAAAACACATATAAAATAAAAAAAACAAAATAAAAAAAAGAGATACAACAAAAAATTAATGGTTAATCATAATGTTAGTAGAAACAACATGGCACAAACAAAGCAACACACATTGCCCCTAAAAATTAAGAGACAAGTTAACAAATAAACAAAATGGGGGAATAAAAGAAAAGGAAGGGGGTGACCAAGATGGCTCTAGATGCACTAGGCAAGTGGACATTGCCTACATAGTTTCATGGATGTAATACCCAACAAAAAATTTAGGCCAAATGTAGTTCTCTTAGGCAATAGGATATAAGAAAATGATGAGAAGAAAAACATGATGGATGTTATATAAGAATATGGGAATGAACTAAAAAAATGATGAAAGTGTGTGAGACAAGAAGCCAAAAGGATGGGGAAACTAAATGATAAGTGGTTTTTTTGTGATTTAATGAGGGTTCCCAGAATCTTTAAGGCAAATAAGTGGTCAATATTTTTGTATTTTCTAAATTAATTTTAAAAATGTTTTTAGAATTTTTGGAGCACCTAAACTCAATCGATAATGATGAGATAACATATGGTCTAAGCTTGTAAAACAATGAGAGCATTCAAACTTAGAATTACTAATAAAATGGCAAGAGTGTGGCTTAGGTTTCTCACAAAATGGAAAGATCATGGAAAAGGGTGACTAAATTAACCTAAACATAATTTGTGTGATGCCTACATAATACTAGGATGGGACCTCAAGTCAAAATAGTTTCACCTTACAATAGAGGAATCTAACTAGTGTAGTAACCAATTCAAAAAAAATAGGCAAAGTTGGCATAATGGCATAGTATGAAATAGGCATGGCAAGGTGGTACTTCAAGGCATGATAAACAAGTGTTGTCCCTAGTTTTCTCATAGGTAATTATAACTAGGAAACAAAAACATAAGTCAATGATACTAATTTACCCATAGGTGGTTATAATTAGTAACAAGATGATGGGATACTAATTTGCCTAAAGGTAGTTATAATTAGGCATACTTGGTATATAATAGAATAAGAAATGAAGGATGCAACTGCTAAACCCCTATCATACTACTCCAAAATATGAATTCTATCTAGAATACTTGAAATAACTATAGAAACTTGATATGATTCTTTATGCTGAAAGTAGTCTTGTAACTAATGGAATAGAACCAAGGTCAAATGATCTAGGTAGGAAAGTGTAAAAACAACTTGGTTGATAGGAAAGGTATAGTAGAATGGAATGGTATAATGAAAAAGTGAGGCAATGATATAATGGTACAAATTGAAATGGTCCTCATAGACAATACACTAGGTCACTCAAGTAAAGTAACACTTGAGGTGTGTAATGTTCATTTACTCATCATGTTTGTCCCCGTCTAGTATAGTGAGCTTATATGCTCCAACATTATAGATTGAAATAATCATGAATGGACCTACCCAGTTGGGATTGAAATTTCCTTTGTGTTTCTTCTTGACCATGGTTTTATTTTGGTTTTCTTTAAGAACAAGATCACCAAGCTCAAATTCTCTATGTTTCATGCACTGATTGTAGTGGTCACAGAGTTCATTTTAGTATTATTGAAGGTTAGTTAATGCATTCATTTTTTTCTCATCAAGTAACTCCAACTTTTACAAGTGAGGTAATTGATAGTCTTCATCATATAGGACATGATTCAAAGAGATGAATAATGAAGGTAATTAGACCTTAATGGGATGAATGGCTTCAATGCCATAAACAAGTGACTATGGATTGGTACCTATTAGAGTAGGGTGATTGGTATACTATGCCTAGAGGGCACAAAAATATTTGAAAGTGCTAAATGCAGTCAACATCATTGATAATCTTTTTAAGGAAGTTGATGATGGTTTTATTAGATGCTTCTACCTGGCCATTACCTTAAGGGTAATATGACATAGAAAAATGTTGTTTAATATTTTACTTGACACAAAGATTTGATATCCTTATTTTTGAATGATCCTCCATTATCATCTATAATGTTAGAGGGGATACCCTATTGTCAAATGAGATGGTTGGATATGAATTTAGAAATTTGATTTTTAGTCATGTAAGTGATGGGTATAGCTTCAACCCATTTAGTTAAGTATTTGACGGTAGTAAGAATAAATTTATGACTATCAGATGAGGTGGCATTTATTTTCCCAATGAGATAAAATCCCCATGTAGCAAATAACCATGGTGTCAACATTGGTTTTAAAATATTGGCTAGGGTATGAATTAGATTATCATGCCATTGGCATTTATCACATCTTCTCATATAAAAAACTACATTTGCATCTATCATTGGAAAATAGTACCTAATACACAAGATATTTTTGTATAGGATGAGCCCATGGGCTCCACATACCCATTCATTAAATTCCCATAATGCTAATGTAGATTATACCAAAGTTAAATAATGACGTAAAGTTTCATCAAAACTATGGTGGTATAAGGTTGGTCTAAATAAGGTATAACATGCAACATGGTGGACAACGGATTTAGATTATTTGTAGGATAGGTCTAATGGCATAGTTTAGTCATGGAAGTAAGTGTAAAGGGATGAATACCAAGTAGATATGGGACCAATAATATCACTGATCATTATGATAGTTAAAGGTTCATGAGTTGGTGCTACAAGATTTCCAATGAGAAATTGATACTATTTAGCTATATCTATTTTTTGAATCAAAGATCTAATGGTAGCCATGGAATATATTATTCTATTACTAGCCCTTGGTATATGTTCAAACTAGATGTTAATAATATGGTATTTGAGAGTATTGACTATGGCCTTTGAAAGGCACCAACTTGTCATCTTTGGTTTGAAAATGGTTTGTAACTTGATCAATGATTACCTAACAATCACCATAAACCTTTAGATAATGTATGTTCCATTTTACTTCCTATCAAAGCCCTGTAATGAGTGATTCATGTTCAACCATGTTAGCAAGGAAAGCTGATACTAAATGACTTAGGTATTAGATCCCCATATGGTGTAATGAATAATAGACCTACCCTTGATCCATGTGTTTTGAATGATCCATAAAAATATAGCTTCTAGTGCTACTCCTAAATATGTGTTTAATGATGGTCATAATGGATTCATCAAGAAGTTGGAATGTGAGTGGATCTATGTCTACAAGGGGTGCCTCAACAAGCTAATATACAAGAAATTACCCTTTGATGGATTTCTTATTAACATATTCTATCTCAAATTCACTAAGAATCATAATCCATTTGGCCATACAACCTTATAAAGCTATTTTAGATAGTAGATAATTGATCAGATCTACTTTTGAAATTGCCATGGTCTTATTTTTTCACATGTAATGTTGCAATTTTTGAGTTGTGAAGACCATAGCTAAACAAGTTTTTTCAATGGGTGTACAATTGTGCTCATATGTAACTAGTGTATGTATTAAATAGTATATGGCATATTATTTTCCATTATCATCATGTTGAACTAGAAGTGCCCCTAGGGCTTTGTTAGTAGCTGATAAATACAAAAGAAATGGCTTTCCTAGCATTGTAGGTGTCATGTCCCCTTTTTCCTGGACATTGACAGTCTTGATGATTAGCCTATTATGCGACCTTTGTAGGCTAATAGGATGGATAGAGGGTCATAATGGAGCTTGGCCTGACTTTGATTCATAGGATTTCTACATTTGATTTTCATTCAGGTTATTTTGGACATATTTGGCCTGGGCTCCTACTTTTTAGGGATATTTGATATGCAACAGAGTGCCTTAATTATGGTATGGTTATGTGTAGAATCACTCCTTGATTTACCTGCTTCGATTAGTTCGAGGATCCGACATGTATTGAGGGAGATATTAATATTTGATTGATTTAATCAAATATTAATTATTTAGCCTATTTTTAATTAGAAACCCTAATTCTAATTTAAGAAACCCTAATTAGGGCAAACATATCTTTTTGAGGGTATAAGGGTTTCTCATGGAGGCCATTATTGGTTATGAATTGATTATTGATTTTGATATTGAAGAAATTCTTCTGTGAAGACTGAGCCAAGGGTTCCAAGATTCCATTGCAGTGGAGAACGTCAACTCTTCATTGTGTGCGATTCAGAGGCTATGAAATATCAGCTGATCTATTGCCAAATTGAGAGATAGCTTCATCCAGAAGTTATCACAGAGGTTTCAGGTTTGAGAGATAGCTTCACCTAGAAGTTATCATAGTATTACAGGTATTTAAGAGATAACTTCACATAGAAGTTTATCACAGAGCTTTCCAGGTATTTCTTGATTTAGTTTATGTTTTGTTTCAATAAATTGTATAGAGAGAGATCTGTTGTATTAGATACCATAGATTTCTAGATTAGGGATCAAACAGATAGGCTGTGCTAAATTGGCGGCCATACTAAGTCCGTACAGGTCCGTATAGATCCACTCAGACACTGACATCGGTAGAGAGAGAGCTTTTAGTGACCGACATCGGTCGACTGAAGACCGACGTCGGCAGATAAGGACCTGCAGTGACCGACGTCGGTAGTATATTGACCAACGCCGGCAACTGTGTGTTCGACACAGTAGGCCAAGACTTCCAGATTCATATTTGTTTTCAGATTTGCACAAGATCAGGGTTTTAAAATAGTATTGTAATATTCTTTGAGGTGCATGACAAAGATCTATTGTAATAGTCTGAGCAAATAAATAAGAAATTATATTGTGGTAATTTGTTTATTTGAATTGATATTCTGCAAGTTTGTATTTGTGATCAGAGCTTTTGATGTTTCTATATTCCCTGTTTAAAGGGGATATTACAGTTGATCAGAGCTTTTGCATAAAAAAGGGAGCCCCTAAGTAAGGGACATTACAGTGGTATCAGAGCTTTTGTCTTTGGTATCAGAGTTTTGTGTCTTCATATATCCCTATTAGAAGGGGATATTACAGTGGTATCAGAGCTAATGTCTTGCCATCCTGTTGGGTAGTTTGGGTAGATTGAATCAGCAAAGTATCATGATGCCTTCATATACTCAGAAACAGTGGGACAATGATATGAAGAAGCTGGAACACAGTTTGGAGCAATTGGAAGCAACTCAGAGGAGGATGAATGAAATTCTTTCATATCCTACATCCAAAAACAAACCCGCACGGTATATGACAACGAATGATGAGTGGGACTTATTACCTCCTCATGTTCAAGAGAGGATGACCTTTGATCATTTTGTCAAGCTAAGGAGAGATCACTACAGATCACTTAAATGAGAGAGCAGCATGTCCCATAATTATTATGATTATGAGATAGGATATAGTGAAGATGAGGATGAGTTAGATGCTTGCACTCAGAGTGTAGAGATGTGCTCAGATGTTAGTACACTGAGGGTTGGTGATCTCTCAGTGATGATAGAGATTGTAGAAGAGTCCCAGGATCTGATTATTATAGATGATACTCAGGAGAATGCAGTGGACAGTTTTGAGGACTTAGTTTCACCAGGTGTTTCTTTTCGTATGGAAGAGTTAGATAGTGATGCTACAATTGTTGATACTCCATCTGTTGATATGAGCTTTGGCATTGATTTACAGATAATGGATGATCATTTGTCTATTGAGGTGGTTGGTGGTGAGTACATACCTGCAGTTGTTGCTGAGGAGCATGTTATTGATGCTGATACACATGTTCAAGATTTGGGAGTACCTGATTCTGATGAGCTTGAGATACCAGTGGAGTCGAGTCTCCAGATTGATTATTCTCATATGGATGACAGTGTGGTACAGTTGGTTGTGCCACCTTTACAGAGAGATCAGTTGGGGTGTGTGGGGGAGTATGTTGATGCTTCCACTTATAATTTTTACTGTACTGAACCATTCATGGAGTATTTGCTAGATAGTGCAGGTGTTCGTCTGGACTCACATAAGATGACAGAGGGTGTTCTTGTCTGAGGTTCTAGTGCTATTAGCATATTGGGTGAGGAGATTTTACGAACCCTTTCTACTATGTTACCTTACAGGGATGTTGAGGTGATGTTTGTTGAGCCAAGATTGGAGCCATCTCTTGAGTCCCAGTTTGGCAATAGTGAGCCAGTAGCAGAGTTTGGGAGTTCTTACCAGCATCATACGGTGAGGTATGCTCCTTATTTTTCTTTGCATTTAGAGATTAGTTTTGGTGTCAGTGACTCAGGGATCCATGATTGTCATATACACGGTCCAGTTGGGTGTGAGTATCAGTTAGATAAGGATTTGAATTTTGACAGAGTGGATGTTTTAGTTGGCTTGAGTTCCATAGAGTGGTTTCTTCTACTGGCATCTACGGTTGGTTTTTAGATAGTTGTTTGGGTGTCGAGTGCAGTTTTTCAGTTGCTGATTTTGATACTGTTGATGCTGTTAATGTTGATGATTTATTCACATGGGTTGATTGGTGACATGATGGATGTTACACAACTTTTTCCTTGGGATCCAGGTGGATTGAGTAGTTCATTATTCCAAGATTGCTTGGGGTCAAGCAATTTCTAGAGGGGCGGATTGTCATGTCCCCTTTTTCCTGGACATTGACAGTCTTGATGATTAGCCTATTATGCAACCTTCGTAGGCTAATAGGATGGATAGAGGGTCATAATGGAGCTTGGCCTGACTTTGATTCACAAGATTTCTACATTTGATTTTCATTCAGGTTATTTCGGACATATTTGGCCTGGGCTCCTACTTTTTAGGGATATTTGATATGCAGCAGAACACCTTAATTGTGGTATGGTTATGTGCAAAATCACTCCCTGATTCACCTGCTTCGATGGGTTCAAGGATCTGACATGTATTGAGGGAGATATTAATATTTGATTGATTTAATGAAATATTAATTATTTAGCCTATTTTTAATTAGAAACCCTAATTCTAATTTAAGAAACCCTAATTAGGGCAAGCATATCTTTTTGAGGGTATAAGGGTTTCTCATGGAGGCCATTATTGGTTATGAATTGATTATTGATTTTGATATTGAAGAAATTCTTCTGTGAAGACTGAGCCAAGGGTTCCAAGATTCCATTGCAGTGGAGAACGTCAACTCTTCATTGTGTGCGATTCAGAGGCTGTGAAATATCAGCTGATCTATTGCCAAATTGAGAGATAGCTTCATCCAGAAGTTATCACAGAGGTTTCAGGTTTGAGAGATAGCTTCACCCAGAAGTTATCATAGTATTACAGGTATTTGAGAGATAACTTCACATAGAAGTTTATCACAGAGCTTTCCAGGTATTTCTTGATTTAGTTTATGTTTTATTTCAATAAATTATATAGAGAGAGATCTGCTGTATTAGATACCATAGATTTCCAGATCAAGGATCAAATAGATAGGTTGTGCTAAATTGGTGGCCATACTAAGTCCGTATAGGTCCGTACAGATCCGCTCAGACACCGACATCAGCAGACAGAGAGCTTCCACTGACTGACATCGGTTGACTGAAGACTGACGTCGGCAAATAAGGACCTGCAGTGACCAACGTCAGCAGTATATCGACTGACGCCGGTGACTGTGTGTTCGACACAGCAGGCCGAGACTTCTAGATTCATATTTATTTTCAAATTTGCATAAAATCAGGGTTTTAAAATAGTATTGTAATATTCTTTGAGGTGCATGACAAAGATCTATTGTAATAGTCTGAGCAAATAAATAAGAAATTATATTGTGGTAATTTGTTTATTTGAATTGATATTCTGCAAGTTTATATCTGTGATCAGAGCTTTTGATGTTTCTATATTCCCTGTTTGAAGGGGATATTACAGTTGATCAGAGCTTTTGCATAAAAAAAGGAGCCCCTAAGTAAGGGACATTACAGTGGTATCAGAGCTTTTGTCTTTGGTATCAGAGTTTTGTGTCTTTCATATATCCCTATTAGAAGGGGATATTACAGTAGGCAATAAAATAGGTAAATTTGTTAGATAGTTCTCTAATTACTAAAAATATTTATAGCACTTGTCATCCCAATGGAATGTGACCCCTTTCTTTAGTAAGTTTATGAATGGGTTACACTTTTTACCCAATTGAGATATGAATCATCTAATAGATTATATCTTGCTCTACAAACTACAAAGTTACTTCAATTTCGTTGGTGGTGTCATTTTTGTTATGGCTCATACTTTAGTTGGATCAAATTTAATGCCTCTATAAGACACAATGAAGCCAAATAATTTACCTGATTTTATTCTAAAAACATGATTCTTAGGGTTAAGCCTAACTTTATATTCATGAAGTTGCTCAAATATCCTCCTTAGTGCTACTAGATGATCGACTTTGGTCTTAGATTTACCTAGAATATCATTGATGTAGTTTTCAACAATATCATGCATCATATCATGACATATGACCGCCATGGCTCTTTGATAGGTGGCTTCAACATTTTTAAGACCAAATAGCATAAATTGATAATATAATTTTCCCCACACAATGGTGAATGTTGTCTTATGTTGGTCCTCTAGTGTGATTTATATCTGATTATAGCCTGAGAATTTGTCCATTAGTGAAAGCATCTCAAAAACGTTTACATAGTCACTAATCATATCAATTTTTGGTATAAGAAATCCATCCTTGGGGTAGTGATGTAGGTGAATCCTTAAATTATCCCACTTTTGATGTATAAGGATGGTTAATTATTTCAAGTGTTATGTCAAGTTGGTAAGAGTCATGTTTGTGAGTCAAAATTTGAATTTGAATTCAAAGTTAGTTTAACCACCTTTTATATAATTTGAATTTTCAAAATTTTAATGAGGGATTGAGAATGTGTTTATGTGGTATAGGTGATTGGAAAAGATAAGTAATGGTAAAAATATTGTAATAGACCTTTAAGGTCTCATGAAAGGTCTTTTTAAGATAGTTATGGATACATATGTTAAGTGAAGTATGAGGTGGCAACTAGAGTGTCCACCACCCTACATGGGTCTAGAGGTTGTTAGCAGTTTCTTGAATAAAGAAACCATTATAGATCTTATATTAATAGTTTTTTATCATATATAAAAAGGAGATAGTGTGTGGTGATTCAAAGTAGGAGAGATGGAGAAAATAGGGTAGACAAGATGGAAATAGATTGATGGTCTACCAAGATAGTGTATAGGACTGTGTGAGTACTTTTTCTCATGAATAAAAGTTTCATATGAATGAATTAATATTTTCACAAATTTTCCTTTCTTAATTATCAAGAATAAAGTTCTTTATATGATCTAAATGAAAGAGATACAATCTGATGTGGTTTAAGAAATTGGTATTCAGACCCTGTTCTTGTCTAAGTGTTTATTTTTAGACTATCTTTGTCTTTATTGTTATATGAATGAGATTTGTAGTTTTTAATATGTGATGGAAGAATAATAGGATGTTTTTATAAGACTTATTTTTACCAATACATAAATTAAAGGAAACCTTGACTAGAGAATATAGTAACTAACCCTATTCTGAGTTGTTGGAACTACAAACTAAATGTGCATGACAGGATCATTAAGTAGAAGGAATTATAAATTGGTATGAAGAAGGTTACTATAGGGGTCTTTGATCTTATTATAAGGTGTAAGTTTCCACAAATAACCATAAACTTCTATTTCATAGTTAGTGATATGATATACCCCTATTTCTAGTAGTTACATATTATCACTAAGGAATGTGAATTAGATTCTTGAAAGGATATGTTTAAAGCATCAAGTTGAAATTCTATAAAATTAATTGGTACATGTGGTTTCATAATTTTAATGTTGTTATAACCTTTTTGTTTAATAAGCATATTTAGAGTTGAAAATCTATGATAGTGGATTGATTCATGATATCTAAGGATTAGAAGTCTTTCACTAGGTCTAGATAGACCTTATAAACCCATTTTGGTCCTTTTAATCATTCTTAAATATTCACAAATGAATTTTAACTACTCTCGGGCTGAGATAGGCTCTTAAAAACCCCAAACTAGGGTTACTTGCATAACTCCACTTTTAATTGTTCAAAATTCATTAATTTTTTTAGTCTAGTCCTAGTAAACATTCTTAAAGTGAAATACATGGTTCTAGAGGTGTATGGATCCATTTTTATGGATTTTTAGTGATTGAGTTGTGCTTAAGGGCTTAAGGTCTTAGTTAGGATAGGTTAAAGAAGGAAAGGGGATGTTTTTTGAGAGTGACATTAAAATAAGGGTTGATTAAGATGTAGGAGGAAAAAGGATATCCAAAATGGTCAATATTTTCCCTTGGTTAATCGTACATCACTCAGACTAAGGAGGTTTGTCCATTTAGAGGGATACTTAGATTGACAAGTAAGCCTACATGTATAATACTTTTTAAAGGAACAGAAATTGGGTTTTTGTGTGAAGAAATGTCATGGAAAAGGGTACTCAAAAACCTATTTAATTTTCCTTGATGAGGTTTTGTATGGAATAAAATAGTGTATTTGCACTGAAATAGGGCCAGAAGGTTTAGAAGACACAAAGTTGATGGTTGAATGACATGAATGGTGATGAGTTATGGAAGTGGTTTTAGATGAGTTGAAATAAATAATTTTAATGTTTTATATGTTTAAAAAATTTGATAATCAAGCATTTGAGTTTTTGGTCTATTGGTAAAGAAGGAATGGCAAGTTTGCAAGCAAGAGTAAGAAGAAGTGTAAGTTGATGGAATGAGCTCTGCATCAAGTAGGATTTGTTTATGTCGCTAAAATTAGTGAAGATTTTAAACTAGGAATTTGACTAATAAGAGGAGATTAGTATTGTTTTAGTGACAAAATGAACAAAACAAATTGATACACAACATACTAAACTAAAACCTTCATGCCTAGTTACTAGGGTGAGCTTAATAACAAAAAAAATGACAAACACAACTAAAATGTAAGGAAAAAAAAGAACCCTCACCTTCCTTAGATGCTCCAAATGATTTTGTAGTGGCTTGCTCAACTTGTGGTCATGAAGTCTATTATAATGGAGCTTGACTATCCTTCACCTCCTGTTGGCACCTTTGACTTTGGGTTGGCTTGGCTTGGAATCAATTTGGCATGGTAACACTAATTGAAATAGCTTTTGGAATCATTTAAGCATTATAGATTTTCATTATTAAGACTTAAAAATTATGTTCATGGCCTCTCTATTTATATATTTTTGGAATGGTTTGAGGATCAACCTAAACTATCCATCTCAAGATTAAGATGTGTGGCTATCGATAAATCCAAATATTAAATTCATTATAAAAATATATCCATTAATATTTAGGATAGAGGGGAACTTAAGAGGCATGGGAAGCATGGATGATGCATGAGATGGCTTGATTTAGATATTTTATGCATTTATGGCCTAGGGATGTCTTCCCAAGAAATGAAGTCACATGATGCAGATATTCAATATTCATTTCTACAAATAAGTATTCAAAAAGTTTCCATGGAATTTTTAATTAAGATCTAACTTGGTTTAACTAGTTTTAAGCATGATTAAGCACATTGTGCACAAATTACTCAAATTGATCATAATTCCTTGTTATTGGTCTAAAATTCAACTGGATTGAAAATTAGAAGTCAATATTAGATGTGTTAGATCCATTATCCCATTTAGGATGTTATCAATAGCAAATGACAAAGGCACATGTTTTGTGCAAGAGATTTGATATGAAAGAATAATCTAGAGCACCTAGGTGCAAAATTAGCATTTTGAATCAGAATGGTCTGATCAAAGTTAGTTGGCCCATAAATTATATCACCCTATTTAATGATACTCTAGCCAAAATCAGCATTTGAATATATTAGGTTCAAAGCTTTTAATGTGATTTAGTGTTTTTGGGCCAAACTATGCATTTTGGGTAGAAATTCATCAAAAGCCTAGTTGGAGGTTATTGGTGGCCAGATTTAGGTGTCTACAATTTTCCCCTATTTGGGAAGGCATTGTAAGCTATAAGAATAGTAACATCTTATCAAATAATGAAAAGTTCCTATATGCCTACAACTACAACGATGATAAACTAACTATATGATTCCCCCTCAAGGGAATGGTTGACACAAGTAGGTCAACAAACGATACCTTTAAAAGAGGGAAGTGAAATGAGGGGACTAAAGAAAGGAAAGATGATGGGGTGAAAACACAATGATATTGAAAAAGTAATCAAAATCATTGAGAATGCAAATGGGATGGTGTACAATGGTTTGCCCAAAGGTGGTTATAAACATTATACCCTGATAGTGGCAACATGGTATGATAACATAATGATTTTCCCAAAGGTGGTTATAATAATTGAGAAGATAGAGTTGCCCTAGTTAGGATAGACAAACAAGATAATAACATGCCTTGATATGGGTAGAAAAAGTAAAGTGGTGACAACACAATGATTTTCCCAAAGGTAGTTATAATCATTAAAAATGTAGGTGGGATGGTATGTAATGATTTACCCATAGGAGATTATAATCATTAGACCCTGATTATGGAAAAAATGATTGATTAGATGATTGATGATGGTAAATGAATCACAGAGGGTAAGGTTGAATTAGAACAACCTAATAGTAAGGAGATACTTGTCTAAACTAATAAAGGTTGGAATTATTTTTTGATTAATTACTCTACTTGGGATATGATTGGGATTGAATTAGGATGTCAGTGCTAAATAGATTTCTTGAAGCTGAGGTTTGTTATAGCACATGTTGGTAGGCATCATGTCATAACATCAATAACACTTGGTTAAAATATGCATAAGGACTAACTCTTGTAATCCAATACTCCATAGAAAATAATACACTAATGATAGAAGCCATGATGATAATGTAAACATATGAATATGGATGGATTTGAGTATAAGTTTGGGCAAGGAATAACCCAATGAACACACATGAACTAAATCAAGGCAACAGTGCTGAAAGCAAACAAAAAAAAAGCAGAGACACAAATAAACAACATAATAGAAACCATATAAACATTGACCCTAGAAAAATAGGTGACAACTTAACAAATAAACAAAATGGGGGAATAGAAGAAAAGTAAGGGGGTGATCAAGTTGTCTCCATATGCACTAGGAAAGTGGATGATACCTACATAGTTTCATGGATGTAATATCTAATAAAAAACTCTAAGCTAAATGTAGTTCTTCTATGGAATGGGAAGAATATGATAACTGATGAAAATAAATAAAATGGGTGTGATATAATAATAGGAATGGTCTTGTAAAATGATAAGTGCATGAGAGAAAAGGGCAAAAAGGATGGGGAAACTAAGTGACAAGTGGTTTGTTTACAAATTAGTAAGGGTTCCAAAAATCCTTTAAGGCAAAGAAAAAGTTAATGTTTTTGGTTTTTTTAAATGTTTTACAAATGTTTTTGGAATTTTTGAAGTATCTCAACTCAATCAAGAATTATGAGACATGAAACGGTTCAAGCTTAGAAAATGATAAGAGCATTCAAACTTAGGTTGCTCATAAAATGGTGAGAGCATGGCTTAGGTTGCTCATAAGATAATGAGTGTGGTGAAAAATGTGACTGAAATGACCTCAAAAAGTATCATGCATTGCCTACATAGTCCTAGAGTAGGACCTCAAGTCACTGTAGTTTCACCCTTATAGTGGAGGAATTCGACTAGTGTAGCAGTCAATTTAAATAAAATAAGCACAGTTGGTAAAAAGGCATAGTATGGAATAGGAAGTGGCAAGTTGGTATGTCAAGGCTCAATAAACAAATGTTTCCCCTAGTTTTCCCATAGATGGTTATAACTAGAACACAACGACATGGATCAATGGTACTAATTTATCCAAATGTGATTATAATTAGTAGAAAGATTGGTAAGAAGAAAGGAACAACAAATGAAGGATGCAACTACCAAAACTTCTATCCTACTACTCCAAAATATGATCTCTATTTGGAGTACTTAAAACAACTACTAAAATTGATCAAATTTCTTGGTGCTAAATATGCATAACAAATGGAAAAAACCAAGATCAAATGGGCTAGGTAGATAGGATTTAGAACATGCTTGGTCAATAGAATGGGATGGTAAAGCAAATAGAATGGGATAAAAGGAATGATAAGCATAATTTTCATACAAATAAGAATAGAGACAAATTGGCACAACATGAAATAGTCCTTATAGATAATATACCCTATCATTCAAGCATACTAATGCTTAAGGTGAATAATATTCATCGGCTCAGGAGGTTCATCTCCATCTAGTGTGGCAAGCCTGTATACTCCTGAGCCATAATCAGCAATAATGATGAAAAGCCTTATCTAGTTTGGTTAGAATTTATCTTTATGCTTTTTCTCAGCCATGGTATTATTTTAGTTTTCTTTAAGAACAAGATCACCAAGTTCAAATGTTATATACTTAACATGTCAATTATAGTGTCATTTAAGTTGATTATGATATGCCTAAATATTATTGAGCGTAGCTATGCATTTTTTATCAAGCAAGTCTAGCTCTTATAGGTGAGCTAATCGATAGTCATGATCATTTAGGACATACTTGAAAGATATGCGTAGTGAAGGTAATTCAACCTCAATGGGAAGGATGGATTTAGTACTATAAATGAGTATGGAGTGGCTCATATGGGAGTATGATGATTAGTATGGTATACCCAAAGGGCGGGGAATATCTAAAGGTGTTAATCACGACTGGTATCATTGACAATACTTTTAAGAATATTGACAATGGTTTTGTTTGATGCTATGACCTAGCCATTGAGTGTAATATGTCATAGAAAAATGTTGTGTGATGTTGTATTTGGTACATAGCTTGTCAACATCCTTGTTCTTTAATGATCCTCCATTATCAAGTTTAATGTCAGAGGGGATATCAAAATGGTAAATGAGATGGTTGAAGATGAACTTAGAATTTTGCTTTCTAGTCATGTAAGTGAGGGGTATAGCTTCAACCCACTTAGTGAAATATTCAGTGGTGGTAAGGATATGTTTATGGCCATCAAATGAAGTGGGGTTGATTTTCCCAATGAGGTTGAGTCCCTATATAGAAAATGGCCATGGTGTCAACACCAGTTTTAGAGTTTGTGCTAGGGCATGAATTAGATTAGCATGCCATTGACATTTATCACACTTCTTTACATATGTAGCTACATCTACATCAATCATGGGCCAATAATAGCCAGTATGCAAGATATTTTTGAATAGGATTGCCCTGCTATAATGAGTTTTACATAATCCTTCATGAAATTCTCTTAATTCTAGTGTAGACTTTGTTAAAGTTAAATAACAAAGCAAAGTTCCATCAAAACTGTGGTGGTAAAGAGTGGATCCAAGTAGAGTATAATGAGTGGAATGATGAATAAATCATTTGATTTATTTTTGAGATAGGTTAGGTGGTATAACTTGGTCATGAAGGTAGTTTTAAAGGTCTAAGTACTAGATAGAATTAGGACCAATAATATCACAAATCATTTCAATGATTAAAGGTTCATGAGCTAGTGTGAACAAATTCTCAACAAGGAACTGATATTCTCTAGATTTATCTATTTTTCAAATCAAAGGGATGATAGTAGCCATGGCATCTTTAGTTCTATTACTATCCCTCAGTATATGCTCAAATTGGATATTTGTATTTTGTTGTTTTATGGTATCAACCATAGCCTTATATGAAACCAACTTGTCATCTTTGGTTTGGAAATGGTATGTGACCTAATTGATGATTAACTAAGAATCACCATAAAATTTGAGATGAGATATGCTCCAATGTACTACTTGTCAAAGTCTATTTACAAGTGATTCATACTCATCCATGTTGTTTGCATAAGGAAAAATGATTTTTTAAGATTCAGGGATTAGATCCCCAAGTGGTGTAATAAATAAGAGGCCTACCCCTAATCCATGTATAGTAAATGAATAGACTAAATACAACTTCCAATCTTGCTCCTCGAGAGGTGTGTCAATGGTCATTATGGATTCATCAAGAAAATGAAATGTGAGTGGCTTTATGTCTACAAGGGGTTCTTCATCAAGTTGATCTATAAGGACCTGTCGTTTGATTACCTTTTAATTGACATACTCTATGTCAAACTCACTAAAAAGCATGATCCATTTGGCCATTCTACCTTATAAAGCTATTTTAGATAGTATATACTTAAGTAGATCTAATTTTGATATGACCATGGTCTTATTGTTCAACATGTAATGGCACAGTTTTGAGCTATGAAGACCATGGCTAGACAAGCTTTTTCAATAGGTGCATAGTTGTGTTCATATGTGACCAAGGTATGGTTTAAGTAGTATACTACATGATATTTTCCATTATTATCATGTTGAGACAAAAGTACCCCCAAGGCATTGTTGGCAGCTGATAGATACAATAAGAATGGTCTTCCTAGTATATGAGGTAACAAAATAGGTGGATTAACTAGATAGTCCTTGAGTTGTTAAATTATTTTCTGGTAGTGGTCATCCTAGTGAAATGCAACTCCCTTCTTTAGAAGATGTGTAAATGGATGACACTTGTCTACTAACTAAGAGATGAAGCATTAGATTGACTGGATCTTACCCTACAAACTATGGAGTTGCTTCAAATTGGTTGGTGGTGGCATCTTGGTTATAGCATGGACTTTGGCCAAATCTAATTCAATGCCTCTATGAGACATGATGAAGCCAAGTAATTTTCTTGAAGTTACACCAAACACACATTTCATTAGTTTGAGTCTAACTTTGTACTCCCACAATATTTCAAATATCCTATGTAGCATTGTTGGATGGTCAGCCCTAGTTTTGGATTTTCCTAATATGTCATCAACATAGTCTTCAATAATATCATGAATCATATCATGGAATATGATAGTCATGGCCCTTTGATATGTAGCTCTAAAATTATTAATACCAAATAGCATTACTTGATAACAAAATTTTCTTCATGGAGTGGTGAGTTCAATTTTATGTTGGTCTTCTAGGGCTATTCTGATATGGTTGTATCTTGAAAAGCCATCTATGAGTGAAAATATTTCATAACTATTGACCATTTTTGGTTCTTTAGGCCAAAAATCAATCTCCCTTCTTTCCCTACTATCCTAAGCCATTAGTCTTGGATCTATTCACCTTATTAAAAATGCTCCATTTCCCTTGCAATAGCCTTGTTATTATAAAGAGTTGAGAGATCTAAGACCTGTTTGTTTTTAGTTTGATATAAAGTTTTTTTTGCTTTGGGTGGTTATTTTGCATAAGCCTTTTGGAAAAAGAATGGACCAGTTCAAAGAATACAAGTCTTTTACAAAGCTTTAAAAGTCAAGTGCCCTTGCGAAGGGTAGTCAAGTTGTAAATGAGACCGTTCAAGCAAGGTTTGAAGGGAAATTTTGGACCCAAAGTGCCCTTGCAGAGGGTAGTGTGCACATTCAGGAAAGAGAACAAGGCAAAAGGCAAAGGATTCCTTCAAAAAAATTCTTCGAAGGAAACCCAAAGGAAAAAATAAGGGATTACTTTAGACTTTTGTTTGAAGGAAATCCAAGGAAGAACTAAAGGTTGAATTCCTTCAGACAAAGTGCCCAAAGGAATTCCTTTAGACATTTTGTCCAAAGAAATTCATAAGGAAGAAACCAAGGCAAATTCTTTTAGATAAAACCCTAAAGGAATTCCTTCAGACTTTTGTCTGAAGGAATTTATCAACATAAAATACTAAAAGAAAGGGATGAGACATGAAGGCAAGTTTTCCTTTGAGCAAAATGTCCAAAGGAATTCCTTTGAACATTTTATTTAAAGGAATTGAGAAGGCAAAAGAGCCCAAAGGATCTTGAAGGGAAAGTGACCTTGCAGGGGACTCTCAGTGACCAAAAAGGGACCTTTTCCATTTTTCCAAAGGGACACCTTCCCTTCAAGAAGGTTCATTTTGTGAAGGATGAAGGAATTACCAATGATGATGACAGGCCTGAAGATGTCAACTTCAGCATGATGAACTAGCCATTGGCAGTTTAAAATGTCTAGTGACATCCCTGCAGATGTCTAATTTGGGACAATGAAATATCCATTATTTTTTAAATGGTGATAGGCCTATAGACATATAATTTAATGGGATGCATTTGCTATTGAGGAAGAGCCAAAGGAGAAACTCTTTCAGACAAGTGACCAAAAGATTTCTTTCAGACATCTTTCCCTAAAGAGCTCATGAGCATAGGCCTGAAGGAATTCAAAAAGGGGCTTAGAGACCCAAGGATAAACTTAGTGACCGATTGAGAAGGGAGCCCAAAGATCCAAGAAATGATGGAAGATAGCCCTAAGGGCTGAAGAGATAGGAAAAGACAAAAGCCAAGCACATGAGTAGATAGAATAGTCTAGGTAGCACAAAAAGTGTCAATAGATAAGTTATTATTATGGATGAAATAGTCTCTACCAAATGGTCATCAAAGAGTGAAAATAGTGAAAGTGCAGCCTATTTTTATTTGATTAAGCATTAATAAGTAGATAGTTGCATGAATTTCATAAAGAGGGGTGGCCTTGTCATTCAAATAACAATCAAGTGACCCACGATTTTGTAGTACATTTAAAATGGTTTAAGAACCAAAGTCAAGACTTGCGACATCTATAACATGGTTCTTTTAGGCCATTTCTAGAAGGATGACACCATCATGAGCAAATTCCTCTTTTTTATGTGTTCAATGTAGCATGGGGGACTTGTTTTAGAAGGCACCAAAGTATTTTCTTAATGCTATATATTATAACCTCTTAGTTGAGAAATATATCTCTCACTTGTGTAAGGTGAAGCCCTACCAGAATTTACCTTTGAATTAATAAGAATGTGTTTTACCTCTATTTGACTAGTTATACTTTTGAGTATGTCTGTGTATCAACTCTGTGTTCAACCATTTTAGCTTGATGCTTTCATAGATTGACACCATCATACCTAGTGTAGCCAAGACTATTTCTATAGGTCAATAGGAAGTGCTTCATCTAGAGCACAGAGATAGAAGAGTAGTTATTTGATAGTGTGTTTTCTATAGTGCCTATGGTAAGTTCCTTTTCCTTATGTCTTCATTAAACCTCTCCCTATTAAATCACCTTATAGTCTAGTATTTTTGTCAGATAACGTGTCTATTTGCTCTCTTTGATCTGAAGTGTTGATATAGATGGGTAGATCAAATCATTTAGTGCATCACCATTTAGATAGCTTTCTATTTTGGTTATATACTTCTCCCTTTTCATCCCCCCATTATTATCAAGTAGCATTCAAAGACCTCAAAGATGCATCAAAGGGAGCTAACCCTTATCTAGAGATTCTTCCCTCAATTTTACCAAGCCCACAGTAAGAGAGAAGTCTTCATTGTGCCACATGGAAGAGAGAAGATGACCTTTCTTTCAAGGGTACAATCCATATTGTCAATAGTTTTTGGCACACCCGATGGGACTAATTTTAATGCTTAGAAAAGTTTCAAGATTGGTTTTAGTCCTGTTACTACAAGAATGAACAACTAACCCAGCATATGGGGACTCCATTTTCAAGAACATCAATCTTTGGTTAGAGATCAACCTAACACCCCATGCCTAAAGTCACTACAAGATATTTTGCCAAGGGTGTCCCTTTTAAACTCATTGAGCTTGCATTAAACTTAGTAAGGCAATTGAGGTTTTTAAGGACTCATCCCTATACAAAAAGTCATTTTCCAAGACTTGCTATAAAATATACTTATGCAAGAACGCCCTGACTGAACCCTATTATCACCATGGCTTTACCTTTTGTAGCCTTTCATGGTCAGAGCCATTTAAACCTTCTACATTATGACCCAATCTAAGGGACCACCCTTAAGAGCATTCCTCCATTTAATGTAGAGGGGCCTATTACTGCTATTGAGCACATCATAAATATCACCAACCTCTGTAACATTCATAATGTCACTGAAAAGAACATAGCCATCAAGTTGTTGGCATTGTATTTTAAGGGCAAGGTTTTGGACTGGTATGGAACTTGCCTATGAATTTAGTCGGCACATGGAATGAATTAGGCATCCTCTTAACAAATATATTCAAGGAGAAGAGTGACCACCTCTCTCTTGCTAAGAAATTAACAACCATGAAAAGAGCTCAACATGAATTCATGCAAGATTTCATTACCAGGTTTCAAAAAACTTAGGATATAATCCCCATTTTAGTGAGGCCAACCCCAAGCTATGATTTTCTTTGTTACTTGAAATCTTTGAAAAATGACATTTCTAGCATGATACAGTCCATGGGAGGACAAGTGTTACCAACCACCTATGAAATAGCCTTAGCCACTAAAAATTACCTAGTATAAGCAAGAAAGATAGCCCCTGGACTTCATATGCCACTCTTTCCTAAATTTCTACCCCCATTTCAGACTGTTGCACCCACCTTGGCTCTTCCACCTAGCATAAAAAAGTTGACTACTACCTCACCCAATAACCTCCATGAAGTTAAGAGCTTGTTACAAAGCGTGACCAACAAATTAGTGGCTCTCAAAAGGCAACAAGATCAAAACTATCAACTGAATCAGGGATACCTATAGTTCAGACAAATAAATAGACCCCCTTTTAAAAATTATAATAAAGGATAGGGTCAGTTTACACAAGCCAGACCATATCAAGGTTATAATCTAGGCACTCCATCATCCAAAACTCTTGTTCCTACTCAAAATAATTTGGTATAGGAACAATCTAATTTCCCACCCTTAGGATATGGTCAAAAATAGGTTGCTTACATAAATGAGTTTCCAAATCAATATGTGAACATGCAAGATATCCAAACAACCCAATTCCCAAGCTTTGAGGCATCAATACAACCTAGCATGGACAACAGGTAGGCTCAGTCTAATTCCACTCTCATGAATCATTTCAAAGGTGAATTATATTCAATAAATTATGTGGGCAACATGAATAACTAGGGTCATTGTGTTACAACCAACACTAGGTTCAAGAGGAAAGATATGGAGGAAGCACAAGAAGCTCTTCAAATTCTTATAGTATCTTCTTCATCACATAACAACTAGAAATATCCAAATTATAGGCCACTGATTGTACCCTCACCTCTTTAGCCTATGCCTTAGGCTGTAAGTGCCCCCAAAGAAAATTAAAAGGGAAAAACCCTCAAATAAACATGGTAGACCAAATGAAGAAGTTGCACATGAATACCTCTTTATGGGATTCATTAGCAATGCTAGGATAAAAGGACATACTCTAGAAGGAACTGTACAGGATAAATGAACAAGCTATCCCAACAAAGGCTAATAATGTTTTGATTATGAATGGGAACCCTTATATAATAGGCCAAGCAAAGAGGGATGAAAAGGTTCTTTATTTTTACCTATCCTTAGTCATTGGAGATTTCCTGGTTCACAATTTCATTATTGATAGTGGGGCAAGTACCTCATTAATACCCAAATGTATAATAGATAAGCTGGGACTCAAATATGAAGAGATGACTAAGGGAGTCCTACAACTAGATGGATCACTAGCTAAGACACTAGGAGTGGTACATGGCTTGAATCTAATGATGCACGCTTATCCAAATTTCTTAGTTACCCATGACATGGTAGTGGTAGATGTTCCTCCCTACTTTTATCTCTACTTATCTAGGGATTTCATATCTAAAATAGGTGGGTACCTAGAAGTAAACTGGTCTTACATGGTTTTTAGAACTAAATATGGGACTAAGGTTAAGATTGAGTTAGAGCCAATCCATATAGATCATCTAGATCCATACTCACTCAAAGTGGTGAATGGCATATACACCATCATTGATGAAGAATAATTCCAAATAGACCAATTTCCACCCTCTTCCCTTGAAGGAGTTGCTAACCTACTCTTAGATGAATGGGGAAGTGACAAATTTGAACATGACCCATAGAAGTTCATAGAAGAGGTAGGTCTTAGAATTTGTTGCATGTATGAAGAGGGTACTTTCTTACCAAATTTGATGAAAGCAAACCAAGAGAACTCAGGTTTATGGCAACTCTTTTTTGATGGCTCAAGAAGTAAATTAGGAGCTGGTGGTGGAGTTGTGCTAATTTCACCCTCAAAGGAGTGATAGTTCTCAACTTTTAGATTCTAATTTTCCTACACTTGTAATGTTTTAGAATATGAGTCCTCATTCATGGTTTGGAGTGGTCAAGGAAAAGAGGAATTAAAGAACTATAGGTTTTTGGAGATAATGAGTTAATCATAAAATAGGTGAGAGGCTAAAATTTGACAAAGAATTCCTTGCTTATGTCTTATAAGCATAGGGTGTGGGACTTAGTGGAGAATTTCCTTGATTTCAACATCAATTGTCTTTTAAGAGAATGTAATAAGCAAGTGGATAGACTAGCAGCAGTCAGTGCTTAGTTTGACATTCCTAAGGAGATAGGTTGAGACAATAGTCCACACCATTTAAAAGTGGTAATTAGACAATCTATGATTAATAACATCACCAATTGGTAGGTATTTGATATTGATTAGTATATATCACTCTTTTTATAGGAGGAGGTTGAGTTTGCTTCCAAGAATCAAGCTAAGTCATAATAGTAGTACGGTGGCCAAATTGTTCATCTAAAGAACAAAAAAATTCACAAAGGCTTAGTCACTCTTGAAAGCATCTTCAATGAGGATGACCAACTAAAAAATGAGAAAGAAATCATCACAACCAAGAAATAAAACTACAAAAAAGTTAAAATATTCAAGAACAGGCTACTTGCACTTGGGAAGGTATGTATGATGGATGAGAGGCATTCTTTCATTTTGTTATGTTAAGAATTTTCCAATTTTTTTACTTGGGAGTATAGTGACTTGAAGGGTTTTGAATTGAGCCTAGCCCAACACACCATTGAGCTGGAGGAAGGTGCCAAAGCCATCAAACAAAGACAAGGGCCTATCAATCTAAAGATTGAAACTCTCATGTGGAAGAAACTCACCAAGTTGATTGAGTCCAAGATCATATTTCCTATCAAACACTCTTTGTGGCTAGCCAATCTAGTCCCTGTTAGGAAAAAAATGGGGAGATCAAACAATGTGTGGATTTTAGAGACCTCAATAGAGTCTCATTGAAATATCACTATCCTCTCCCAAGTATGGAGTAGATCCTCCAAATGGTGATAGGTAGCAAACGGTTCTCCCTCTTAGATGGGTATTTGGGGTATAATTAGATTTTAGTAAAATATTGTGATTAGTACAAGATAGCCTTCACTACCAAGTGGGGAATGTTTTCTTATAGAAAGATGCCATTTAGACTGTCAAATGTTGGAGCTATCTTTTAGCGAGCCATGGACATGGCTTTTTAGGGCTTGATAAATAAAATTGTACTGGTCTATCTTGATGACATGATAGTTTTCTCTAAGGAGGAAGGCTAACATCTGGAACACCTTAGGAAAATCTTTGAGATGTGTAAAGAGCTTGGTAACTCTCTCAACCCAAAGAAATGCATGTTCGTTGTCCATGAAGGTAAAATCCTTAGCCATGTTATTTCGAAAGAGGGTTTGACCATTGATCCAGAAAGAGTTTGCACCATCCTAGTGCTATCCTTGCCTAAACACAAGAAAGGTCCACAAATTTTCTTTAGTAGAATAAATTTTATTAGGATATTTATTCCTAATTTTTCCAAGATAGTCAAGCCACTGACTTCCATGCTGAAGAAATATGAGAAGTTTACATGGACATCACAAAAGAAGGATAGTTTTAAAGGAATCAAAGAGGCTATCACCTAGGCTCCTACCTTGATTATTCCTAATTTCTCCAAGGATTTCAACCTTTATACCTTCATGAATGAAGAGGTAATCTCGGCTATGCTTACGCAAGCAAATAATGAAAACCTTGAACAATCACTTGCATTTTTTAGCCAGGGTCTAGAAGGTTTTGAAATTAGGCATACATATTTTAAAAAGCAAGTCCTTATAGTCATATGAATCTTGAAGAAATAGACATATGCTATCAAATAGCAAGGTTCATCTCATGGTGCCACATCCTAATATCAAATATTTCTTGATCAACCATGATCTAAATGAAAAGAGAATGAGATGGATCACCAAAGTAATGGAATATGATGTGAATATCAAAACCACCAAGATGGTAAGGGGAAAAGGCTTGTGTGAACAACTTGCTATAGACCTTAAACAATAGAAAGAGGATATTTTGCTACTCCATGATGAAGCTACATTAGAAGAACCAATAGTCATGAAGGACTAGACATTAGACATGACACATTTTCTTCTCATCGATGAGTGCCTGTAGGGCCTTGATAGGACTAAGAGGAGGTATTTCAGACTCCAATCTCTCCCTTATGTCTTTATTAATGGGGTGATATTTAGAATGTATTTTTTAAGAGTACTCTTGAGGTGCATAGACTCAAGTCAGGTTGACAGGGTACTATTTAAATTTCATGACAGGCCAACTAGTGGTCACTTTGCTCTTAAGACTACAGCTGCAAGGATTATGAGGGCTAGTTACTTCTAGCCCAATTTATTTAGGGACACCCATGCTTGGGTATGAAAGTGCCAGAATTGTGCCCTCTTTAATGGAAAGAAATGACTGGCTACAATGCCTTACAACCTATTCAAGTAGAACATCCATTCATAAAATGGGGCCTAGACTTCATAGGGATGATCAACCCTCCTTCTAGTGCTGGCCACAAATAGGTCTTGACTGCTATAGACTACTTCATGAGATGGGTAGAAGATGTTTCTTTGAAATAAGCCAATGAAAGTTTAGTCCTAGAATTCTATGAAGGCTTGGTGATAAGGTTTTGAGTCCTAGCCACCATCATCTTAGATAACACATTGGCTTTCTTGGGAACCAAAAAAAGTGAGTTGGTGTTGGGATATGACATATACCTTAGCACTTCTTCCAATTAATACCCATAAGGAAATGGGTTGGTTGAGTCCACCAACAATAATCTGATTAGAATCATCAAAAGGACAATGGAGGAAAATCGGAGAACTTGGCATGCTAAGCTAAAAATAGCCCCTGTGGGTAGACAGGGTTACTCCAAAAAGGGTAGCTGAAAATTCGCCATACATGCTTATATATGGAAGGGAATATAGGCTTCCTATTTTTCTTGAATTTCCAACCTTAGATCTTGCTCACCAACTACAATTAGAATAAGGTGATAGCATGGAGGTCAAGTTATGTGAATTGATGGAGCTTCACGAGGCAAGAGACCAAGCCATGGTTTCTATGACCAGCCATCAGTAGCAAAGAAAGAAGAATTTTAATAAGAAGTCCTCATCAAAAATATTTTTAAAAGGTGACATTATCTTAAAATGGGATGAGGACCAAGTTAAACTTAGAAAACACACAAAGTTTGACACCTTATGGAGTGGTCCATATTTCATCACTTAGTGTAAGTAACATAATGCATTCTAACTCTCCAAGTTGGATGGTGAGGAACTACATATCCTAGTTAATGGGATATATCTTAAGCATTATCACTGAGCTTTCTCTCATTATGTACATATTTTCCCTATTTTTCCCTACTTCCCATAGTGTTTTTAGCACATGTTCATAGTTTTTTTAGCCTTGTGCATGTTTTGTTTACCGTTTAGGGGTAAAAGCTTCATGATTGATTCTTTAGTCTCTCAAGGTTATCATCAACCTTTCATGACATATTTCAACTTTGTGCCTAATGGACTTGTAAGATACTAGTTTTCTTGAGCATAGCAGGCATGCTTCCCTTAAGAATCACTAAATTTGCTGACCATCTTTGGTCTTTTAGGCCAAAAATTGGTCTCCCTTCTTTCCCTACTATCTTGAGCCATCAGTCTTGGATGTATTCACCTTACTAAAAATGCTACATTTCCCTTTGCAATAGCCTTTTTCTTATAAAGAGTTGAGAGATATAAGACCTATAGGTTTTCAGTTTGATATAAGGTTTTTTTCTCTTTGGAAAATTAGTTTACACAAGCCTTTTGGCAAAGGAATGGGCCAGTTCAAAGAATGCAAGTCTTTTACAAAGCTCCAAAGGTCAAGTGCCCTTGTGGAGGGTAGTTAGGTTGTAAATGGGATTGTTCAAGCAGGCTCTGAAGGGTAATTTAAGACCCAAAGTGCCCTTACAGAGGGTAGTGAGCACATTTGGGAAAGAGAACAAGGTAAAAGGCAAAGGATTCCTTTGGATTTTCTATTTGAAGGAAATCCAAAGAAAAAGACAAGGGATTCCTTTAGACTTTTGTCTAAAGTAAATCCAAGGAAGAACCAAAGGGTGAATTCCTTCAGACAAAGTGCTCAAAGGAATTCCTTCAAACATTTTATCTAAATAAATTCACAAGGAAGAAACCAAGGCAAATTCTTTTAGACAAAAACTTGAAGGAATTCCTTTAGAATTTTGTCTAAAGGAATTTATCAAAAGAAAATATTGAAAGAAAGGGCTAAGACATAAAGGCAAGTTCTCATTTGGGAAAAATGTCTAAAGGAATTCCCTTAGACATTTTATCTAATGTAATTGAGAAGGCAAAGGATCCTGAAGGGAAAAAGCCGTTATGGGGGACTCTTAGAAACCAGAAAGGGAACTTTTCCATTTTTTAAAGGGACACCTTCCCTTTGGGAAGGTTAATTTTGTAAAGGCTAAATGAATTACCAATAATGATGATAGGCCCAAAGACGTCAACTTCAGCATGATGAACTAGATGTTGGTAGTTTAAAACATCTAATGACATCCCCATAGATGTCAAATTTTGGATAATGAAACAGCCAAAGGAGAAACTCTTTTTTACAAGTAGCTAAAATATTTCTTTCAGACATCTTTCCTGAAAGAGCTCATGAGCACAAGCATGAAGGAATTCAAAAAGGGGCTCAGAGACTTGAGGATAAACTCAATGACCCACCAAGAAGGGAGCTTGAAGATCCAAGAAATAATGGAAGATAGCCTTGAGGGACAAAGAGCTAGGAAAAGACAAAAGCCATGTGCAGGAGTAGATAGAATAGTCTAGGTGGCACAGAAAGCATCGATAGAGAAGTTATTGCTACAAATGAAATAGTCTCTACTAAATAGTCATCAAAGAATGAAAATAGTGAAAGCATGGCCTATTTTTATTTGATTAAGCATTGATAAGTATATAGTTGCATGAATTTCATAAAGAGCAGTGGCCTTATCATTCAAACAACAATCAACTGACCCATGCTTTCGTAGTAAAATTGAAAATGGTTTAAGCACCAAAGTCAAGACTTGTGACATTTACAACATGGTTCATTTAGGTTGTTTTTAGAAAGATGACACTAATATGAGAAAATTACTCTTTCTTAAGTGTTCAACACAGCATGGGCTACCTATTCTAGAAGGTGCCAAAGTAGTTATATAATGCTATATATTGTAACCTCTCAGTTGAGAAATATATCTCTCACTTGTGTAAGGCAAAGCCCTACCAAATTTTACCTTTGAATCAATAAGAATGTGTTTTACCTCTATCTGACTAGTTATACTTCTGATTATGTCTATGTATTAACTCTATGTTCAGTCATTTTAGCTTGATGATTTCATATATTAACACAAACATATCTAGTGTAGCCAAGACTATTTCTGCATGTCAACAACAAGTACTTCATCTGGAGCGTAGAGATAAAAGAGTAGTTATCTGACAGCGTGTTTTTTATAGGGCATGTGGTAAGTTCCTTTTCCTTATGTCTTCATTAATCCTTTCCCTATTAGATCACCCTATAGTCTAGTATTTTTGTCAGATAAAGTGTTTGTTCACCCTCTTTGGTCTAAAGTGTTGATATAGCTGGGTAGATCATATCATTTGGTGCATCATTATTTAGATATGTTTCTATTTTAGCTATATACTTCTCCCTTTTCATCCCCCTTCCATTATTAATAAGTAGCAGTCAAAGACCTTAGAGATGAATCAAAGGGAGCTAGTCCTTATCTAAAGATTCTTCCCTCAATTTTGATAAGCCCACAATAAGAGGGAAGTCTTCATTGTGCCACATGGAAGAGAGAAGGCAAGCCTTATTTCAAGGGTGCAATCTATAGCATCAACAATAACCTACCATGGAGTCAAAAATCATGTCAATATTAGGTAATGAAAAGTCATCCTTATGAAAAGATTTGTTTATGTCTCAAAAATTAGTATAGATTCTAATTCCTTTAGGCTTTTTGCTAATAGGTACAACATTAGTTATCTATTATAAGTAATCAATGGACTAGATACATCCTACTTCTAATAGTTTTTCAAACTCTTTCTTTACTAAGATAGCAATACAAGGATGCATCTTATGTAAATTTTATTTCACCAGTTTGGAATTAGGATTAACCACAAGGTGGTGCCAAACTAAGGTGGAGTCCAAACTTGGCATGTCAAAATAATTCCATGCAAAGATATCTACAAATTCTCTCAACAAAGCTATAAATACTTCACATTCCTACTCAGTGAAGGACATGCCTAATTTTATACATTTTAGGTCTGATGATGTCCTAATGTTTACCTTTATTGTATCTTCAACTAGAAGGGTCAAACCATCTTCTAAGATAGTAGGCAAAGATGTAAACTATTAGACTATATCAAGGTCCTCTGTTAGGACTTGCTCTTCAATGTCTCCTAAGCATGATGAATCTGAGTCCCCTAATGGGAGATCTGGCCATGTGATAAAAATAGTCAAAAATTCTTGAAGAATTTGATCAAATACTTGTTATTTTGCAAAAATGAACTCAAATCCATAGGCAAGGTCATCGTTGGTGGTCTTCTAATCTAAATTTGAAGAAGAATGAACACCCCTATCTAATGGCACCTAAAGTAAGTTTTCACCACTAGACTAGCCTTTATCTTTACTTTTTTCCCTAGTTAGAAAGTGCCTCAAAGAGGTTCTCACTTGGGGACCTCAATGTTTTATTTATTTTTTTTTGGATAAGGGTGTTCACCTACTCTCCAAAATAGGCTTCAAAATCCAATGTAATTAAGAATCTTGATTTATGCTCTTTGAATAGAATGTTGTCTCTAAGGCCTAATAAGTCACATAATGCCTCATTATTCTAAAACTCATCAATCAATAAATTTGATTCTTGTTGGTCCCAATCTATTAGTTGGGGATAGTATAATGGTAATGAGTTATGATGAATGACTGGGATAAGGGTATAAATGACATTATTATCAAATAGGTCATCAAAGGTGAGGCTATGATTAGAATCTTCTTCACTATTAATGTCATCATCACTAGCCACCAGTGATGGAACTCAAATAAGATATGTGGGGTCACCCCTAGGTGGTTTCAATCTAAGTCCATAAGGTATTTTTTACTTAGTCATGGAAATTAGTTCTATGTTTGCTTGTTGATTTGATTCGAGGCCTCTTCATTCATAATCTTGATGCTCCATGATCCTATTGGGAATAGGCTATTTTACACTTTTATAATAATCATCTTGGTTTCATTATACAACCATGATTCATCCCCTTCAAAAGGGTCTAGTTCTAGGCTAGATGTTAGTATAAACATGATAGGTCCCTTATCTTTGTTCTTTTTTTCTAATGCATTTGTGGGGTAATTTTAGGCCATCCAAAGGTCTTTGGATTTTGAGGAAGATTGGTAATATGGAGTGTATCATGGGTCACATACTCACCTAGGCCATTATCTGAAATGGTGAAATGATTAGAAGCTTCAGGAGGTGGCATGTGGGAAATAGAATCTAAGGTATTATGATCTATGTAATTATCCTATAGAGGATTAATACGTATGGCCTTTCCTTTATCCTACTTGGAACTTGGATTCATGTCATATTGGTAATTGTAGCTTTGAAACTCAGCTTCAAGAGGTTTATAGTATTGATATAGGTATAAATATCCTAGAATATTTACTTCCATCCCTGAGTGGGAGAAATTGATATATTGGTGAACCATTGACAGGACTGCATGAATCTCATGTAACCAAGGCCTACCTAGATGCATATTATATGACAACTCAAGATCAAGCACATGTCAAAGAGTATCATGGGTCAAAGGCCCAATGATAATGGGTAAGCTAATGGTGCCTTATGACTCTCTTTCTTTATTATCATAGGCTTTGATAGTTATCATTTCTGGCTAGAGATCTACCATTATGTACCCAAGAAGCTTGATGAGCTTTAGAGGAACTATGTTAAGCCCTGATCTATTGTCTATAAGGACATGTTTCAATTTATGCTACTTTATATAAACTTATATATACAATGGATTATTATGGAGTGGGCCAAGGGAAGACATATCACTTTGGTTAAATGTGACTTATTAGGCTCGAGCTAGGTGTCCAACCAAAACTTGAAATTTATCAAGGGATATGTCATTGGTGATAGTGGATTGGGTTATAAACTCATTGAAAATGTTCTTATGGATTGTTGGCATTCATAACAAATCTAAAATAGAAATTTGTGCTAGTGTCTTCTATAATTATTCCACAATATCAAACTTCTTATCTTGGTTAATGGTGAATGGTTTATTTTGAGGTTGAATGGTTGGTTGGATAATAGGCAAAGTGGTAGATAGTTGTGGACCTAGGATAGTAATCTTTAACCTCCAAGTTGTGATTTCACAATTGGGATTAGATGTTGGACCATAATTGCTAAAAAAATGTTGGTAATGGTGTGGGACTAGATAGGATAAGTCTCAGTTACTGATGCACTTGTATGTGGTCATGTCTTAAGGGTGAGTTATCAGTATATGGTCTAAAAATGAGAGTCCTAATTTGTTAGTTTGTCTAGGTGAAGTCCCTAGTCAAAAAAGGATTATCCATGTAATTTAGTTGAGTGGTATTATTTAATAATGGTCTAGATTGATTAGTGATCAGTCTAGGATTAATGGAGATGGTATTAACTCTACCCCGTGCAATATGACCTACAACCCTATTATAGTCATGTGTAATTGCATGGCAAGTTTGTTGGTTATTACCATTTTGACCTTGGTTTTATCCATTATTTTGATGTTATGGGTTTTGTTATTGATTTTATTGGTTTTGCCTTTGATTTTGATATTGTTGATTTTGTTATTGCACTGACCAATGTTGTTATTGTTGTTACTGATTGTTATGCTATTATTGTGTGTTATGTTGGGGAAATGGGTTTTGATAAATCCCAAAAGTTTGATTAGAGGTGAAAGTACCATTATCTAATTTTATCTCTACATTCTCTAACATATTCTTAATGAAATTCTTGATTTTCACACATTTTCATAGATTATGCCCATTGACCTGATGATATTCACAAAATTTATTTTCATAGTATCAATTAGGGTAAGGAATGCATTATGGATAATGCTTTGGTACAGGCCAACTAATCAAATTAGCAATAGAAAGTTTGTGAAATATAGATTTAATAGGCTATCTTAGGTCACTAAAGACATAACACATAAGCATAGGTCTCCTTGAAAGAGGGGTTTGTAATGGTAAAGGTTGCTACATTTATTACATAGGTCTTAGTTATTGTGCTTGTGATATTGGTTGGAGAGGTTATTGAGTAGGAGTAATATAAAAAGGTGTTATAGATGATGTTTTCACTATTTGGACATGATGTGACTTGATTACTCCATTACCCACAACATTCCTATTGCAATTACAGTGTTTTAGTCTATCTTAGTTATTGACCTATGCTAGTTATGATGCTTATGCTTGGATTGGATGTTGGTTTTGGCCACTTCCTTGATTGGTACATTGATTTTGATTAGTTGATGTAAGATTGATGATTCCTTTTATAATAAGGGCTCACTCAATCAATAAGCCTTTGTTGATGATCTCCTTAAAAGTATGTGCACATTGTAGTTCTAGATGATAAGTTATCTCACTATGCAAAATTTTAGTAAACACAATGGCTAATTGTTTATCTTGTAAACTATGGGTGAATTAGCTTGTAAAGGCTTTCCATTACTATAGATAACTTGTAAAACTCTCACCAGCCTTTTGTTTTGCTTGTGTGAAGTCAACTAATGAAATCTCATGTTTGAGATTATAGGAAAAGTGTTACACAAACTTATTAGAAAGATCATCAAAATATGTTACTAAATTCTTGGGAAACTTTAAAAACTACTCCAAGGCTTGTCCAACCAAGATCCTTGGAAACAAAAATAAAAGGTATATATCAGTATATGCCATTGGTCGACATGCAATAAAGAACTTGGTTAAATAGGCCTTAGGGTCACCTTTCCTTTTATATTTGTTAAATTTTGGTGGCTCATATCCTAGAGGAAATGATATCTATAAGTAATCCATGTTGAATAGATAAGAACACATATCATCCAACTTAAACATTTTAGTCTATTTCCTAGCCTAAATGGTAGCAATTACATCCTTCATTTATTATAATTCTTGGGATAGGAAATTGGAAGGAACATTGGTTTGAGCAAGAATATTGGTCTAGGTAGATGGTTGGGAGGTCAAAAGTGGGACACTTTGACTAGGGTATGATGGAGATAACTATTGGGGTATGTTGGTTTGGTTGGGAAATGGATCAAAAATATGCATATGTGGATTAAGTTATACTTGGAATTGCACATTTAGTTGTGTGATATTCTAGTTTGGGCTAGATATGAAGGTTTGACTTAGAGGATTTTATGGTTGGGATGGAGGGATATAACTATAATGTGCCTTTTGTGGTTGAAAAGGGGCATGCTGCCAACTAATCAAACCTTGTTGTTGAGTGGAAACTTGTGGACCAAGACCCTATCTCTGAACTTGTGGCACATTTTCAACTGATTGTTGTCTAGTAGGTATTTGAGAAACATGGGAGCCTCCTTATTTCATGAATCCTTCTTAATAAGTGAAAGCATGTTTAATATTTGGTATATGTTGTTGATTACTATTTACATGTTTTTGGCTAGTCATCATTTGGTTTTAGATTGGTACACTAGTCTATGACTGAGGAGGTATATTTTCCACTACCTAATGAGGTGGAACATTAGTTGCCTCTTGTTGAGGTGGCAATATATTTGACCTATATTATGTTCGTACATTATATTATGCCTAATATTGTGGAATACTACTCATACCTTATTGAGGAGGATTAGGATTCATCAAATTCTATTGTTAAGGTGTGACATTGGGTGCTATTTGATTACCTAATCCTATTGGTTGCATGATTGATGAAGCAACTTGTTGAGGTTGGGATGTATAAAATCCTAATCCTTGGTATGATGGTCCACTAATGGTATTAACTATAGGCACATGTTGATGACTAGTTTTTTGTGCGTTATTAACACTTTGATTTGGATTGGATGTTGATTACACATTGTCCACTATATTTTGCTCATTATTCCACATAAAAGTAGAAGACACTTCTTCAATAATGGGAATATAAATCAAGTTTTATATCAAAGTGTTTTTCATGATTAGGTCTGAACTCTAATTATCTTGACCAGTTAACTCTATCAAAACTCCTATTGAAGGAACTAAGTCAATAAGAAGTTTGTTCACCATGGTCATCTTATTGAAATTATGTGCTAAATTCAGGTAGGTTTGATATGTCATATGCATTTATTTAAAGTGGTATTCCATGATGTTTTTGCCTTTATTAGGCATATTAGGGCCCTAATATGATATTTATACTAAAGCCAAAGGATTTCTAGAAGAAGCATGTTAATCATAAATTATGTTGTGTGGTATTCTTACTAGGCTTGGTAAATTCTCATGAGGGAAGTTTACTGGAAACTTGGCTCCTATCTCTATGGATTTGACCAAAATATCATCTTTGTTATCCAATAAATGATGCTCAAACAAAAATGGATCGTATTTTGAAGGTGTATTAGTAAAGCATGATTATTAAAGAACTAGTTCGTCAGTTGTGGGTATTGTAGCTAGGTATTGTGTGGATTATTCTTAGTCTTATTCTGAATAAGGTGGTTTATTAACTAAATATTTATCCAATGGATCTTGTATTTGTGCCCCTAATTGATTATTATAATAGGGATAAAGATCCATCTCATAAGCAATATTATCTACATAGGGGTCTTACACCATTTATTCCTATAAAACGACATTACTAATCCCTAGATTGTACATGAGTCCATTACAAGTGTACGAATACATGTTGGGATCCATAGTCAATGCTTTGTGACTAAGGGAGGTCTTCAAACTCTAAAAATATACTATCTAAAAAAAGATGATGTTCCAACTTGGTCTAGATTCATCAAAAAGATGAAAAAGATTATGCAAAGATTTGTGATAACACAAGCTAACATTAAGTGTTTAACATTACATGTTCTACAAAAAAAGATTAAGTAAATGAACCAAAAATAAAAATTCTAAATGATAAGGTCAAAGTTTTTCAAATCAGTCTAATCTATAAAATTAAAAGTTGCTAGGTCTTTTGGCCAAATGTGACATCAAAAGGTACAATCAAACAAGGTATGTGCTAGGACTCTTGGCCAAATGACATCAAAAGCTAGACTTTAAAAATAGATGAAAATTTTAATTTAACATATTTTAAATACTTCTAACAAACATTAGGCATTTGATTCTTATACATGGACTCGATTAAATAGGTTTAAGCTATGAAACGAAAGGCACTTTAGAGAAAGTTTATTTTCTCACAAATAATGGTATAAAACTTGGTTCTTTTGACAAATAAGCTAGACAAAAGTTAATGGAATAATTTTTGTAGACAAAGGTCATAAAAGTATACTCAAATTGGTCTAAAAATGTAGGAAAAAATTTAAAATCTATGGAAGATGGCCTATGAAATAATATCTAAAATGTTTTGGGTAGCGTAGCAGTGTTAGATTACCTAAAATATGTGAAAAAATGCTTGTTTAAAAAACTCTCTAAGGCAAAGATAATTTCTCACAAATTTAACAATATAACACTACCTTTCTTGACTCAAAATGTTGTGGTGCATAGACTCAAAGTGTAAGTGTTTATCACAAAATGACATAAGTCTATCAAGTGGTGATAATGATCATGAGTCTTAAATGGCCTTCAACCCAAATTAGAAATTGAACCTAAATTTCCTCAAGTTTAGTGAAAATGGTGAACCCACTTAACACATCAACATTATAAACTTATAAAGGTGTAAATTTGAATTTAGATTATAATTAAAGGACTTAAACAAATTTAGCAAAGGCCCAAACTCAATTGGGTAGCATAACTATGCCAAAGTGGATGATATGAATTCAAGTTTTGATGAACTTTGAACAAGGTAAATTGATGATTTCACATGGGCAGCATAATGCCTCTTTGTTCAAAGTAAAATGAGGACCATGTATTTTGGATTGTATCATTTGTTTACACCAAGTTTTGACTCCAAATAAGACTTTAATCTAGGACAAAACCAACTAATTAATCACTCTTAGATCCTAAACTGACAAGGTTGCTTGACATTATTAGAATCCATCAATATACATCATTTGAAAGGATTTTAAGTGTTCATCCAAAAGTAAATACACATTATATATTAGTTTTTTTAGACCCACTTCTCTTAAATTATAGTACTATGACATGGACCTTGAGGCACACCTTACACCAATAATACTTCCATGACAAGTGGGGATTTGTCTAAGATCTACAAGTATCTAAACATTATAGGGGAATAAATTACACAATGACTTTCACCTCAAAAAATGCAAAAGAAAAGCATAAATTTTAGGTTCATATTACTTGGATTGTTACAAAAAGGTCTAGTCCTTTTTAAAACCACTACATCCTATTATTAATTCAAAATAGTAAAATGTCCAAAGTGCCACTACATCTTGTGTGTTACTCCAATATAGAGCCAAATGAAGTCAATGTTGGGAGGTGAAACCCTAGGTCAAATATTCCCTAAATAACTCATAGGAGGTAATGGCATCCCCCTCACAAGCTAAGTTTACATGAAATAAATAAAACATAAAATAGAAAGACTTTAGGGTCATTTTCAAGGTCACCCAATACTTTTACAAGTTTTTGGGGAGTGCTTTAGACGATGTTCTTTCTATGCCTTGGACTATGTAATTTGAAAATAAGGAAAACACTTTTTATTTTAAGGGTTCCCTAAAGGGAACAAATAGAAGGGCATACATACAACATCCTTGTATTTTACAAAAATAAAGTGCTAATTGAAACAATAAAAACAAAATTGACAAGTGTGTTCAATTTTAATCCCAAATGAAATATTTGGTGGTGTTCATTTGATCCCTTTGGTCTTAAAATTGTAAACTTTGAAAACTAATGATAAATGCTTACTTAAGCACCTAAATTTTATATTAAGCATCAAATTAATGTTCCTAGCTTATTTTAAAGCATGCAAAAGATGCTTTAAACATGTTTTAGCAACTTTACATGTTAGTACTATAAGAAAAATGTTAGCAAGTGGTTTAGCTTTGAATTAGTTTTAAATATGAATAAATTAACTTAGGAAAATGATCTCTCAGGTTGACACAGTGGTGCAACACCACTACTTGACAAAGAAATCCTACTAATTTCAAGACAATCCTATAAATTTAAGAGTTTTGGTATTATAACTAACTGTTAACTATTTAGTCATAATACCATGACTCTAAATGATAATCTCACTACTTACAAGACAATATCGTAACTTTAAAAGTTATGGTATTGTAAACCTTAGATAGTTTGGTCACAATACCATGACTTAATTTGATGATCCTACTAGTATCGGGATAATGCTACCACTTCATGAGTTGTGGTATTGTCACTTAATTGCTAATAAGTAGACAATACCATGAGTTGGTTAAGTAACCCTATGAGTTACAAACTAATCTTGTGACTTCTAAAGTAGTGGTATTGTTAACCTTACACAAAAACACAAAGTTAGTCCAAAAAAAAATGACTAAGCACAATACCGTGAGTCTAAATGACAATTCCATGAGTTGTAGGATTATCCAATGACTATGTTTAGTCAAACCTACCACTTATAGAAAAACATGTTTTTCTTGATTTTTTCACTCTTTTGAGTTTCCCACTCCAAGATTATGTATAAAAAAGTTAGTGAGTTTATTGGGGGAGAATTGTGATCAATTTTGTGATCCTATTCAGGCCCACCAAGTGTGCCATTATGTGAACTAGGAATTTGACTAAGAAGAAGAGATTAATATTGTGTTAGTGATAAAATGAACAAAACAAATTGACAAACAACACACTAAATGAACACCTTCATTCTTAGTTACTAGGGTGAGCTTAATAACAAAAAAACTAACATACACAACTAAAAATTAAGGAAAAACAAGAATCATTCATGTTCCTTATATGCTCCAAATGCTTTTGTAGTAGCTTTTTTGACTTGTGCTCCTAAAGTTTGTTGTAATGGAGCTTGACTATCCTACACCTCCTCTTGTCACCTTTGGATTTGGATTGGCTTGGATTAGAGTTAATTTGGAATGCTAAAACTAATTATAATAGCTTTTGGAATCATTTATGCATTATAAATTTACATTATTAAGACTCTAAAATGATGTTCATGGCCTCTCTATATATAGATTTTTGGAATGGTTTGAGGATTAACCTAAACTATCCATCTCAAGATTGAGATGTGTGGCTAAGGACAAATCTAAATATTAAATTTATTCTATAAATATCTCCATTAATATTTTGGATAAAGGGGCACTTAAGAGGCATTAGAGGCATGGATCAGGCATGGGGTGGCTTGATTTAGATATTTTATGCATTTATGGCTTAGGGAGATCAAGAAATGAGGTCACTTGATGATGTAGACATTAAATATTCATTTCTAAAAATAAGTATTCAAAAAGTTTTCATGTAATTCTTAATTAAGATCTAACTTGGTTTAACTAGATCTTAAGAATGATTAACCACTTTGTGCACAAATTACTCAAATTGATCATAATGCCTTGTTATTGGTCCAAAATTTAATTAAATTGGAATTGAAAGTCAATGTCAGATGCATTGGATATGTTATCCCATTTAGGATGTTATCAATATCAAATAACAAAGGCACATGTCTTATACAAGAGATTTGATAGGAAAAAGCAATCCAAAGCACTCAGGTGCAAAATTGGTATTTTGACTCAGAATGATGTAATCAAAGTTAACTGGCCTATAAATTGCATTGCCCTATTTAATGATACTTTAGCCAAAATTGGCACTTGAATATGTTAGGCTCAAAGATTTTAATGTGATTTAGTGTTTTTAGGCCAAATTGTGCATTTTAGGTGTAAATTGGTCAAAATCCTAATTAGAGGTTATTGGTGGCTAGATTTAGATGTCTACAAAGATATTGATTCCTTCTAGCTTCTTTTTGACTGGCACAACATTAGAAATCCATTTAGAATAGTTGATTAGCCTAATACATTTTTATTTCAAGCATTTTTCTAACTCTTTCTTGACTAATACAATAACATGAGGATGCATTTTTCATAATTATTTATTTACAATATTGGCATCAAGATTTATCATAAGGTGGTGTAAAATTAAGGTGGGGTCCAAACCTAGCATGTAAGAGTAGGCCCATGCAAATATATCAATGAATTAATTTAATAGGGTTGTAAAGACTTCACATTCCTCCTTAGTGAGGGACACACCTAATTTGAGCCATTTTGGGTCATCTAAAGTCTTGATGTTAACCTCTATCATGTCTTCTACTAGAAAGGTTGTTCCATCTTCTAGAATGGTTGGAAAATATTTAAACTAGCCTATAATGGAAGAGTCCTCTATTAGGATTAGATATTTGAGTTCCACTAGGCATGATGAATCAAAATCCCCTAAGGGTAAGGATGGCCATGTGACAAATGTGGTTGGAAACTCTTAGATGATTTAGTCAAAATCTTGTTGTTCTTCAAGACTAAACTCAGACCCATAAAAAAGGTCATCATTGGTGGTCCCCTAGATGATTTGATCAAAATCCTAGTGTTTTTAAAGAATATACTCAAACTTGTAGTGATCCAAAACTCAAAATATTTAGTTGAGAGATAATTTAAGAAACAAGAACACAATTGTAATAATGATATCTCTGAGAAGAGATGCTTTATTGATCAAATTTGTAAATCCAAACATATGCCTAATTTGAGAAGAGATGTGTGATTTCCATTTTGTGTTACATCTTCATTTATAAACATTTTAAAGGTAGGATGAGGATCTGGAAGGTCACCAATCTCAAGGGAGATTAAGTGGTTCAAATTCCATGATTTACAATAATACAGAACTTGAGAAATTACTATTTTTAAAAACTTACTATTTTTAGATTACACTACTAAAATTAAAATTTGGGGCACTTTCATTTAGTTTTTGGGGGTTAAAACCCATTGAGAAAATATTGTGCCATCTCATAGAATTCCCCTCATACTTAGATTTCTAACAGTTCAAATGGGGAGTCAAACGGAGCTATGGTGCAAAAGTTATGGCTCCCAGAAGTCTTGCCACCAATTAGGGTAAAACTATCACCCAAATTATCACCTAAAATGTTGCTAAGATCACGTATAAAAGTTCATCATTGGTGGTATCCTAGTTTATGTTTGAGGAAGGTTGAACACCCCTATCTCATGGCACCTAAAATAGGTTTTCACCACTAGACTAGCCTTTATCTTTCTTATTTCCCTCATCCAAAAGCACCTCAAAGAGGTTTTTAATTTGGGACCTCAATGTTTTATTTAATTATTTTTAGGTAAGGGTGTTCACCCACTCTCAAAAATAGGATTCAAGATCCAATTTCATTTAGAACCCTTGTTTGTGGTCTCCCAATAGAACATTATCCCTAAGGCCTAAAAAATTGTAGAAAGCCTCATCATTCTAAAAATCATCAGCCAACACATTTAATTCTTGTTGGTCCCAGTCTATTAGTTGGGGATAATATAATGGAAGTAGATTATGGTGAATAATAGGCTACAGGATATAAATGGCATTATTTTCAAACAAATTGGTATGGGATAGGTCATCAAAAGGGATATTATTAGCCTTTGATTCATTGTCATCACTAGTCATTGGTGATAGAACTCAAATAAGATATGTGGGGCTATCCCCAGGAAGTTTAAATCCAAGACCATAGGTTCATTTATATCGAGTCATAGATATTGTCTCAAGTGTTCCCTATTGATTTGGCCTGAGACCTCCTTCTAAGGGTTGGTTCTCCATGATATTATTAGGAATAGGGTATGTTGAAACCTAAAACTTTCATTCTCAATGAATAGTTTACTATGGGAAGCTTCACAGATGTGGGATTGATTACGATCTATGAAGTGAACTCCAAGATTTTATAAGTTTGATCTTTAAATCAATTGGGGAGAAAAATGGGAAGAAGGAAAATAAAATAAAACTAAAAGAAAACTATCGAAGGTGATGCACCATAACTCCTAATGTATCCATTCCTACTATTGCATAAAATAGATTGAACCTTTAAAACATTATAGATGATTTAAAAGAGCATATGCATGATTTAAATCTTGCAATAGAAATAAAATCCAACACTATAGAAGTAGGGAATAAAAACAATAGACAATAATTAATTCTATATAGTTTGACATAAAACATCACATTTTCTTCATTGTTGGGTAGAGAACAAAATACAAAAGGCCTAAAGGCACATAATAGACAATTAAATCCTTCCCACAAGGGGCACCTACTAAGGTCTTAAAATGAAAAATAATAAATAATGTTATTCCTATTTAAAACTAAAAATATTACAATGGTTGTTCTCTCTAGTAATAGTCGTAAAGATAAAAACTATTATCTAACTCATAGCTCCTTACAAAATAAAAAATTCCCCAATCTATAGGCACAATGTTCTTACAAGGAAATGACACTTTAAACCTATCACTAACGTTCATGATGAGGCTATTGTAACTAAAAAGGGGAGCTTTGGGTCATGAGTGAAATGGTCCTCAAATCCTAGATATGTCATAACATTGATGCTTCATGATTCCCATAATGATTAGAAGAATCACTATGGCAACTTGTGTCTCCCTCTCAATTACCTTTAGAATTCTTGTTGGAAATGGGGCCCAATTAACTCAACCAATAACACAACTCAAAGCTCTAACAAAAAGAAACCTTCCTTGATTAATCACCATGATTTCATATGGAAGGTTCGTTTCCTTTTAGTTATACCTACATAATAGGCCCTGCCTATTATTTTGTCATCCAATGGTGCACCTTAAAGCTTTGATGAAAGAACCCTTCACTCTCAAGGAGTGTTGTGATACCATATGGTGAGTTGATGCTACTCATGGGGAAGTTAAGAACTCTTTTAAAAAAATTAATGTGGGGTTGCCACATGGCACTAAGGGAAGGATCAGAGACTTAACCAAAAATAAAAATGATATACCGATAAAGAGGAGGCTAATACTAATCTATCCAACTTACCAAGCATGTCTATGATAAAAATCCAACTGCCCAAAATATTTAAAATATGGATTTGATCCATAGTTCTTGGCAACTTGTAGGGGAGTCTACTTATGGATGGAAGAACCCAAGTTTTTTGGTTTCTCAGACTAGTTGAATCAAAACTACAAAAAGGGCAAAGCACACAAAACTTATAACTTATAAAGAGCGACCTTCAAAGGCATCCACTCTTATTTTATAGGTTGACTCTTTTTTTTCAAAGCTTCAAAGGATCTATCCAAATCAATTATATCCTTGAGGGAAATGCTACTCAAACCCACACAACCACTTGCATATGAAATTCAAGCTGGGAAAGAGGCTACAAAATGGTCTCCACTTATAAGATGCTTGGTTCTTGACCCAAGGCTGTAAAGATAATCTAGTTATTTTGCTTCTCGATCAACAACTATTTTATTTTTTCTTATGAAAGGACCTTGTTATTTATGAGGAATGGGGAGGGGAGTCGTAAATGGACTAGATATTTAATTTGTCCCTTCATGTTCTAGACCACTTGCTCAAAGGCATTCAAAAATGCCTTAAATTTTGATGTGGCCTTACTATAGCTCAAGTACTCATTGAATTTAACTACTACCTACTTTCTGTCAACTACCCCTCCTACCTAAAACATCCTATCCATCATGCTATACATCTTTTGGACTAAAAGTTGTGAATATTGAACCTTGTGGTATATGAAAGTGAGGACTTGATCCATATATGCACTCACTTATACACTTAATCACTATGAGTCCAAAATGAACCCAAGCATTGGCTTTGGTTTGAGGACACATCTCCTAATATGAAACATATAATTTCTAGATCAGTGGGAGGATGTCTATGGTTTAAGAGTAGGTGGCAAGGTTATTCTTCAACTATTAGATCTATTGGTCCTTATCTTGGGACTTTTGTTAAATATATTGATGCATCTATTATTGTGCACTTGTAGAGTCTAAGAGACTCTTATGGGATTGTGTGAGATCTATTTCCTGTTCTCACAAATTATTCTCTATGGCCTCCTTTTCCATTTTTAGGCCATCTACTTTGGCCTTTATCTCTGATATATGGATTTATAACTGGGCTCTTTGTTTAGCTTTTAATTGGAAGCTCTTAGATGTGATGTGGCTCTATAGGTCAGACCTCATATTTTTGAGCTCCATGTCTTTAGCCTTAGCCTCTACATTTAAACAGTCAATAATGTCCATAACTCTTGTGAGTTCCTATTCCTTTTTCTCTATTTGATGTTTTGGCTTGAGGTAGTCCATTATCATGGAATTCTAGGTATTTCCATTAGTTTGACCTTGTCATGTGGTGTGTCCTGGCTGAGGTTGAGGTTGATGGCATGGATTGAGTAATCCCCTAGCTACATATGTTTTTAGGGCTTGATTATTATTGGTTTCATGTGTGCAATCATCAAATATTTATGTTCAAGATCAAATAATGACCGCATGTGTGGTTTCATCAGGCCTTGACCACTTTTTCTCTTCTCTTTTATGCTTGAGCTTCTCAAGATTTTATTACAGTCTCCAAGTACTAGTGGAATTACTCCTATGATTGAATAATTTCCCCCATGAAGGGGGATCCCTATGGTAATCCAAAGGGAATGCTCACTTGCTACTATGAAGTAGTGGACATTGTTCGCTCAAGGATGAGTAGGTGAATGGTTAATGTGGAAGGTGAGAAAGCTGGGAGGCCATGGGGAGTAGTGATGGGTGATTGCACCATGATGGATGTAGTTATGATGGATGAAAGTGGAGGGGTGAAAAGTGGTGAAAGTGTGGTGAGAGGCTGAGTAGTGAAAAGTGGTGAAAGCATGGTGGAAATGGTGGAAGGAAAAGATGAATAAGAAGTGGAAAGGAAAGGATGAGAAAAAGGCATATTTTTCTATTTAGGCTTAGGAGGAGGGCTGGAAGCTTGTACCTTAGAGCTACACTAAGCTACCCTTAATTTAGATTTAGCTATAGGGGCTTGATCCTCCTATTGGGAATATGTATATATGGGAAGGGGCTAGGATGTAGGCATTTGAATCACAAAAATCTCTTCCTATTTCCATGAGGGGTTATTCTCTTCTACCAAAACCTCTTCTTCTATCTAAGCATCTTAATCATGGCACTCATCTTAGATTTTTTCAAATTACTCATCAGACTTTAGATCATAAAAATTGAGCTCCCTCTATCTAATTTCCTACATATACTTCCAATAGGCTTCCATATTTTCCTTGATCTAGCCCCTCTAGACAAGTTGCACTCTTAAATCCTTGGTTATGAGATTTGTAGGATCAAAATCCTAGTCCAGTTTATAAAAAGACTTCCATAGTTGACAAGTGTTTAAAGGAATAATTGATAGATCCACATAGTGTTTGATATATTCTTCCATCAATGAATTCTACTCCTTGAAGTACAATTGGGGCTCATGGTTAAATGGGGTGGCAGTCTTGAGAGTAGCTATATGGTCAAATGGGTTATAATTAAATTGATCATTGAGTTTATCTAGGCCAAGCTATGCCAATTTGAGCATAAGTAGACACTCTTATGACCTCCTCATAATTGTAATTCCCCCTCTTGAAAAGGGGACATCATATAAATCCCTCTTATTTTGGCCCACACCATACACTAAATCTACCACATCAAGCTGGAGGGCCAACTCTAGTGCTAAGGTCCTGTCTATGAGCATGCACAGGAGCCAGAATGGCTCCTATTTAAATTCATGGACCTTAATGAATGTAAAGTGGGATTTGAATAACTAGTCATATGGAATTTTGTATCTAGTGAGCCAAGCTCTCTAGTGGTCTATCATTTGAAAGATAATGGCTTCTTGATTGAGGTCGATTAGGACCAGAGATATGAAATATTATACAAATTCATGATAATCTTATGTGGCCAAAAAGATGTGGGTCCATGAAAATATGGGGAATATTATGTAGGGATATGTTCTTGTTTTAGTTAAATTTATGGTGAAGTATGATGAAAATAACTTGGCACTTTGGTAAAGGATCATATGGAGAAGGAAGGAAGAATACTTGAAGGTATTCTAGGCTAAAAAATTCACTAGCTCATTATGAATGGCATCTACAAAGTCTATTTTTTAGGATTTCTCCATGCTCACCATCTTCAAGTGGAAAATGACACATAGCTATAAATAATGGACATTAGTGTTTGAGTCCATTTCAAGTATGAACATCAGCATAAAGAGGGCATCATTCATATCTTGTGTCATAAAGCTCAAAAGAGTGATGGGCAAAGGTGAAACTTATGTGTAATTTCTATGGAGATCTAAGTTTAGGAACTTTAGATTCTATACATTTGTAACCCATACATTCTAAAATATATCCATATTGCATATGTTTTTACTAGGTTTATTATGGATTTAGATCATCTTCCTTACCACATCGACACTAATCTCCATATTTAGGTGGTTACCTAAGATAATGCTAGTGTTGGCATTATATATTTTTGCACATAGAGCCATAATATCTAAGAATGAGTACATGAGAGGCACCAAATATTGAGTTAGGGTAGAGCTCCATATTATGAATTTTAATGACTCAAAGTCATTATTCCAAAAATTTGTGATCATGTGGGCATAAGTACCCTCCATTATATTTTTCATATTCTTTGTCAATTTGGGATCAAAGTTCCCATCTGCATAGTTGAGGACTAGTGTTGGGTCCCTATAATTCCACTTGGTAACACTTTTCACATTTGTTATAGTGGGATTTGGCTATGTAGGGGTGGAAACATATGATTTAATTCCTCTTAATTATGGGATAAGATATCCATAACCACCTGATCTATGAGATCTTTGTTTCCTAGGATGTCCACCATCGGATGAGGACCTAAAAGGTTCCATATTATAAATATTATCAATAATCCTTTCTAAACTTACTAGATACTATATTTTTCTCATATTTTTAAACATAATTCTCCACTCAAGATGTTCTACTTATCTCAATGCTCTTAGAAACTCTTATGGTGTTTAAATGTTTTGTCTGATCAAGAAGTGGGTATTTATAGGACATCACTTCTATCATAATCATCATGCAACCTTTTTGAATTTGGGTCCCCATAAATGATAAATGTGGCACACATAATTGAGGATCCATTCCCAAAGTATTTGTGGCAATCCTTATAGGAGATCATGTAATTGGGGGCACCTAAACATTAATTACAGGGGTAGTGGGGTAGATAACCATCTATCAGAGTGGATTCAAAATAATGGGAGCCAAGGTGTGGAAACTTGGAAATAAAATGTATAAACTTGTGCCATAGGCACTTATTATCAAAGGGAAATAACAAAAAAAGGAAAACTATGTACAAATCAAGGTTGGTATATCAGTTAAAGTGCTTCAAGTGGATTTTGTTAACTAGAATCTCTAAGGCAATGCCTTATTCATATACCAACTCAAACACATTTCCCTACCTATTACCAATGATATGAAAATGTCCTCTTCAAATGAAATCAAACTTTGCATGCTGACCCAACTTCATGGCCCTTTGATTATATTTTAAAACCAAGTATCCTAACTTGAATCTTGGGTTAGATGCCTTCTTATCAAATCATCTCTTAACTACCTACTATTGATTGATCTTAGCATCACTGACTTGTTCTATTGCTTCTTGAATACTAAGTAATTCTACTAAATTGACCTCCATCACTCTAGTTTCCACTATTTTGATAGTTTTTAACATCTATAAAACAATAATCTCCATTGAAATGGGCATGAGCACTTCTTTCCCATATACTAATTCATACAAGGATGTTTTTAAAATATATTTATGACGATTCAATCAACCCACATAACTATTTTTAGATGCATATGCCACTCCCTCTATTAGTTGTCATCCATTCTCTTAATTAACCTTATGAGGTTCTTGTTGGTCAACTCAGCCAACCCATTCCCTTGTGGGTTGTAATTCGATGAGGTTTTAAGGAAAATACCATTCCTGAGGACAAATTCTAAAATATTTGAATCAAGGAATGCCTTTGAACAATCAAATATGATTTTTTTAGGAGGGATGAACCTTGCTATTAGTTCTTCTAGGAAATTGAGGATCGTATTTTTAGTTACCTCTTTCAAAGGGGCTACTTTGGTCCATCTTGTGAAGTAGTCTATAGCCATGAGTATCCACTTATGGCTTGTACTAGACACAAGATTGATCATCCCAATGAAATCCAAGCCCCACTATGTGAAAGGCTCATCAGTCAAAATTAGTTTTAGTGGCATTGATGTATTCTTTCACTTGCTTATGAAAAACTCACATCACTGGCATTTTTTAACCACTTGATAGAAATCTGTTAACATGGTTGACTAGTAATATCTAATACACATGGTTTTGGTTGTGGTTTTTTTGCTAATAAATATATGCCTAGAGGGGTAAAATGCATATCTTGTAGGATCTTGTTGGCTTGGTGGCTATCAACACATCATAGTAGTTCCCCATCAAATTTCCTTTTGAAAAGGACTCCCTAGACTAGTGTATAACTAGCTCCTTATAACCTATAGAATATCATTTTCTATGTAGGGAGATTATCTGGATATCAACCAATTTGCATAAATTGGGTTTTATCAACAACTTCAAACTTGAAATTTTCATACTAATTCACTAAAACTATTTTTGGTGCATCTTGCTCATCTATCATGGCATCTGTGTATTGGGCCAAGTACTCACAAAGTCCTCTCCCTCAGATCACCTTGGTCAATCTAACTTTTATGTCATATTATATGATCTTAGTGATTCAAAATTATATTTTCTTCGTGATTTATCCATCCATGATGTATTATATGACATTATAATATGTCATGTATATCATTACCTTGCTTCCCACCATCAGTTGTCTAACTTTCTTGAGACCTTTGACAATGGAAAAAACCTAATTCTCAATAAAATTATACTTAGTTTCATACCCATGTAGGTTTCTTGAATAGAATTCAATAGGATGTTTTCCTTTCCATTCATTTCACTCCCATAAACATACATGATAATATCTTTAGAGAAGTCAGGATTGACTAGTATGGTAGAAATGGATATTACTTATTTGATCTTATCAAATGATATTCTTCCTTCAATGATCTATTTTAAATATTTGTATTTATTTATAATTAATTTGATTAGCCTTACCAACCCCATGAATTTAGATATGAATTAGTTAATGAATTTGATCTTCCCTAAGAAAAATTGGACTCCTTTCTTGTTAACTTGTAAGGTTAAGACCCTGATGGTGTTCATCTATCTAGATAAATATAGATTACTTATTTGGATATTATGTATCCTAGTATTTTTAATTATGAGATGCCAAAGATGAATTTTTTAGGGTTGAGGGATTCCTCAAAATCTTGGCACTTTTAAAAATTCTTCTCCAAATGATCAAAATGATATTCTTTCTTTTTGGATAACACTGTCAAGTTATCTAGATATATGAGGATGATTTTTCTAGTCAAGCCTTGGAAATATATAGCCATGGCCCATTGGAAACTATCTCCTCCATTAGAGAGGATGAAAGGCATTTTCACATATGCGAAGGTTCCCCAATTCATAGTGAAAGTGGTTTTATATTGATCCTCCTCATTAACCCATACCTAGTTATAACATAGGAATCCATCCAATAGAGAGAACATTTATGTGTATGTTATTATTTGGAAGATTTTTTCCATTGAAAGAAGGGGTAATGATATTTTAGAGATGTTTTGTTCAAGTCTCTAAAGTCTATGCATAGCCTAATTTATCCATTCTTCTTTCTTACTAGAAATAGGTTGGATATCCAAGTCAAATGCTTGATTGGGTATATAATCCTTAAATAGATTAATTTAATTAGTTATTGAGCCATGAAAGAATAAATTTTTGGGTTTATCATCTTTTTATTTTGGTAGACTGGCTTGGATCCTTTGATTAGATCTATGGTGGGTTGGATTACCTTGTGGTCATACCCCTTTTGGTCATCATAGGTCTAGGCCATAAACCATTCATAATTATTGCAGAAAGATACCAATCGGTCCTTATCTTTTTGGGAAACTTCTTTCCCCACCTTAAAATTTATTCCATCTCCTACATCAATATTAGATTAGTAAATTTTGTTTGTGATGAACTTTCTCTTATCATTCCTTTCATAATTAAAATTAAATAGATTCTCTAGGGTGATCAGTCCCTTTGGAAACTTGTTAGACTTTAGTTGTATGATTTGATCTACATAAGATTATTAAATATTTGGTTATAGGTACTTTATAAACTTGCATGATTTTTGAATAAACATGATAATTTGTGTGTCATTATCAAATACCTACTAATTTTGATTATTATCTAGGATAACAAGTTTGATAATCACTCACACCACTAGATCAAACTAGAAGCTAATTACCACCATTTTGTCTACCTCTACATTCATAGATTTAGGAATGATTTGAATATTAAATTCTTCAATAAAATCCCATATTTGATGGTAATAATACCTTATGTAAACATTCTTTGAGTTTCAACTCATCTTACTTGCTTTTCTACTAGTTTAAAATCTCTAAACACCTTTAACTACTTCACACCTATGTGCTTAGCAAGCATAAAGCCATCTATTACAGATTCATACTTGGATTCATTATTTGTGCTAAAAAATTGGTAGTAGAATTCCCTAAGGTTCTCTTTTCTAGATGGAGACACCAATCAAATACTATATCTGGATCTAGTTTTGCATTTTACACCATTAAAATGCAAATTCCAAAATTTGGACTCATTTTCTAGTTCCTTGCTCCAATCCTTCCTTTTCTTCATGACTTCATGGATGGATTGATGTTCATCATGGATTAAATAAGTCTTGAGGTTTATGGCATCAAATTTTATAAACAAATCATTCTCAATTAATTCATTATTGAAGACTTCTTCCTTCAAGCTCTTATTGTTTGGTAATCTTTCTTCCTCAAGCATTTATACATCTCTTTATTAGAGAAATAAGTGTGTTTTGCTTAGAAATTCATCATAATATCATCAACTATGTAATCTAGATATAATAGATCAGACAAACATTCAATTTTTAGCCATATTTTATCCTTAAAATTAAGTGAGACCAATCCAAAGATAAGTATTCGCTTATCTTGGCTATGAAATATCTTGACAAGCATAACCCAAATACTGGTAGAATATCTATTACCACAACTTCTTAGGGGACTGTAATACTAGGATAAGAATACAAAATTAGGTGAAGAGCCTTGATAACACCTATGGTCTAAAATTTCTTCTCATCTAACTACATTACTCCTTTATTTAAAGGTTCATATTGAAGTTGTAGTACATCCACAATCTATTTGGGAATCACTGTGGTGATAGCACTAGAATAAATCATATAATTGTGAAACAACTTATTGCCCACAATGATAGTTGAATAAAATGGGGTGGGTTTTGTTTTACTTATCCCTTCTTTAGAGTTGATGAACATGATGGTGCATGAGTTTATGCATTCTCACTGGCTTATTTTCCCTTAGTTTGTATTAGCTCCTTAATCAGGTTACCTTATGTAGGCTTCTCTTGGTCTTCCAATGCTTTTTGTAGTAGAGATTTATACTTAGGGATAGATAATACATCCCAAAGAGAAACATTAGATGGGGCCTTCTTAAACTACTCCACCACATTAAATAACCCTTGAGGTCAGAATTTGGGTTCCTTTATCTTGTTTTTTACTATTTCACCATACTTTTATATTCCTAGGGTGATGGTTGGTGTCCTAAACTTTTCTTAAAAGTCATTTTAGGCCTTGTGAGATTTGCTTAGGTCTCGATTGTTTTCTTCTTTGATTGAGTATGGTAGTTTGATTATACTTATAGAGTTTTCAACATGGGTGTATTATTTTCATAAAATACATCTTTGCCTTAAATCCAAGATAAATGTGCATATTTTGAAGATATCTCCTCTTTTTCTAGGGACATTCCTTACATTTACCCATTAGGACAACATTTTAAACACTTTGGGACTGGTATCCATAAGAGACTAAATTAGGTACATTTCCTTATCTTTGTTGCTTGGCAAAATTTTGATATATATTACCTTTTTGGAAATTTTGGGGTATATGTATGTCATTACAGGGAAAGTACCATGAATTTGAATCATCTGCCAAGTTTTTTTGGCTAGCAACCAATTCTCTATTTGAGTTTGGTAGGACCATTTACAAAGGATTAAGAATCAAGATGATTTGATTTATAGGTTGCACCTGATGATTTAGCCTCTACCCTCCCTAGTACTAGTTATGCTGATATGGAACTCTTAATGATGTAGAGAAAATTAAATTCTTTACCAAAGCTTTGCCTCTATCTTTCTTTCATTATATACTTTCTATGCAATAGTTCCTTGATATAGCTTGCATTTAATGATTGGCCTATTTATTATTTCTTGTCACCTTTCCTATGCCTTTTATAATCCTATAGAACTCCTCAAACCATACACAAACTCTCTAATCATCAAACCAATATTTTCCCCAAACCTACTTATTCTTTTCTTAGTCCTTATAGCCTTAGTTTTGGTCCTTTTGGGTTTGTATGGATATGTACCTTCACATACTTGAAATCCATCACTTGATTCTAATTTCCTTTTTTATATACTATCTAGTCACCAAGTTACATCCACCAACTTGTTATCTAGACTACTTTTCTTCATGCATTTAGCCCCCTGTTTAGGCCTAGTATGTCTTAAGTTCCCTATTTCACACTCAGTCATGTATAATTATACTTCCTAGTATGAAACTCATTCAAAACCCCTAAAATATATTTAAGGAACCTTAGAGATATAAAAATACAAATTTTTGAATATTTTCACTATTTTAATCTCATGTAAACATCAAAACCCTAGTTCGAGGGCTTATAAGTTTATTATAAGCCTGAGAGGGTATAAAATTGTTTATTGGACTCTTCTTTGAGTTTAAAAACATCAAAATACCTATAAGAGGTATATCAACCCATCCTTCACATTTTCCAAACCTATAGTATTCATGACAACTCTCCATTCATGTGTTATACATAGCTTCTATATGTTCCTATTATGTACAGTCTGACTAACATCAACTTATAACTAGGTTTTGAACACTATTAAGTTTACCAATGGATTGGAACACTCCAAAATCTTAAAACTATGTTTTTCAACATAAACATAATGCTACAAACACTTACCCTATTGGTTTCACTCATAAATAAATTCAAAACATGAAATAAACAAGTTTTTGAAATACAATCTACTAAACCAACATCTCAATTCAGGGTTAAGAGTCTTAATGGACAAATTAGGAACAATACATCCACTTGAAACATTAAACACCCTTAGGGAACATAATAATTACCCATCATTTCACATACAACTTCAAGCATAGATCTTTTGCATCCTTTCTTGGGATAAACTTGTCTCATTAAATCATTATGGTGATGTGTAGGGTTCACCAAATCCTTGAATATCTAAATCAAATAACATAATAGGTGTATGAATAAGGTCATACTAAGTTAGTACTATTGTTTCACAACAACTTATTGAATAAGTCTTTCTTATCTCAACTATGAGTTTCTATATGCACACTTAAAAACTCAGAGTCAGACCTACAATATTAATTCCACACTTAAAAATAAAACATAGATAATGTTGACACTGGAAAGTGCACCCAGTTGGCAGGAAAATGGATTCCTACCCTCTCCTCGCAACATGGAAACTCCTCTCTCACCTGTGGGACGGTGAAGTAGGAGAGGAGAGTCTCTAGGTATGGGCTAGTTCCCTCTGATGTATTTTGTTTGTTCCAGGTAGTAAATATAGATATACTTGGGGGGGATGAAAAGGGAGAAGAAAATGCATGAAAACAAACAGCCTACTCTAAAAGAGGTGATACACCAAAAAATGAAATGACCTTCCCACCTCCACACTCAAGATCAAATAAAACATACATACACTGAGATTTGGCAAAAAGACCAGGTTACTGGAAATGACAGGGAGGTTCTAATGGAAAGCATAGGAAATAGGGACTCACCAAGGTGTTGAGAAATACACACTATAAGTTACCTCTCTTGTTTTATACCTCCAAAATAGAACTCTACTCCTGGCAGCAGCAAATGATGGTGCTTTGTAGGTCATAGGTTTGCTAGTGTTGGACCTGTGAGAGCATCAAGAGACAATGACTAGACACAGACCAAAATTAAATGCATACTCTGCACAATCCATCCAAGAAAGAGGTAAAAACTGTCTTTTATTGATTTAGGTGGAAAATTTGCAAAGCTGTGCTCTTTACAAAATTGGAGAAGATTTTTTGATAATGACCAAGTCTATGTATTTATATGGAAAGAGCCAAGAGGAGTCAAGGGACAGCTTGAGTCTCCATTGGAAAGAGGGAAAATACTATAGATGACGTCATAAGTTTGCTGGGACCATGCTTGTTGCCTCATTTTGCATGCTGGTCTACTCCTCTAGCAGCTGGGCGAGACTTTTCCTATGTTCTACAGGGCTTTTTTGCCACCTAATGTTGTGGGCAGCAAATTTGCCACCCATTGCTGTGGACTGCATGCAGCAATTTTGTCGACGTTAGCCAATTTACTACCAAGCATGATAGTTTTGCCGATGTCAGCCATGTATGCTATCGAGCGCGGTAATTTTGCCAACATCAGCTGAGTTCATGGCCTTTCTTTTCTTCGCTTGTGTTGTGAGCGGCAATTTTACCACTAACTACATTTGTTTGCAGTCTCCTTTTACCCACCAGTGTTGTGGGCAGTGATTTTGCCACCCACTGCATTGTTTTTGTAAACATTTACCCTCTTTTTGCCTTCGTGTTAAGTGCCCCAGCCTTTTCCTCTCCCCTTTTGTGAATGTTTGAAGACTCTGCCTTATGCTACCATGAACACCAACGAATGAGGCCGATGAGCCAATGCTTTGTAATAGAGCTGTTGAACCTTGAAGGTGGACCTTGCAACCCAAAATTAATTGGCCATGCAAAGTAGGTGTAGGAGGTGACCGAGATTTCGCCAGAGGGGCAGAATTGGGTCAACAAATTGGTGACTCACAGGGTAAGCGTGCCTGCTATGCTTAGAACCCAGTTGCCTTTGAATATCCATTGGGTGTGGAGTCAGATGGTGACTTTGAAGAGAGTTCTCCATAGCTTTGATAATCCCAAAATCAAATACACAAAATTTACCCCCAAATGAAGGGAAACACACAAGGCTAAAAATAACTACTTGTGCAACTACACTTAGGGAAAATAGGGAAAACAACTGAAAGCAAACTACTATATACAGCTAACCAGGAATGTTCACATCCCTCCTGGATCGAAGGGAAAATTTCTTAAGTCCCCTTCTTGGTGAAAAGACTTATCATGGCAGGTAAGTAGCTGGAAGAGAATGAGATTTGGTGACTTGATCCTCTTAACTGTCACTTGAGTTGGCTGGAAACTGAGGGGATCAAAATCAAACATGCCTCTAATATATACGTATTCTGATTGTCCCTAGAGGCCTGTTAAATGCTACTCCCTGATATTGGTTTTCTCCACTAAGAAATAAATTGTTTCTAGCTCATCACCATAAGCTTTTTGATCTACACATTCCTTTTGCAATGTCTCATGGTCTGATTTGTTTCCTTCTATCTCGCTAAAAACTCTGTCAGACTCGTCATCTGCTTCCTCTTGGCCTTCTTGAAGAAGGGCGAATGTGGCAATGTCTAAAAGGGACTCACAAAATGATTGCTCATCCCACAAGACTTCACTTTCCTATTTAAAACTCTCTTCCTCAAGGCATTCTTCCATGAAGATAGACTTCTCCTTTTCCTCTTTACTGATCAGGTTCTCTAGATTTTCAAGAATATTCTCCTGATCCTCCTCTAACTCAGGTTCTTCAATGTAGTCATCCTCATCAAAATAGCAAGGAAGTTCATCAAACAGAGGAGAAGAGAGCTTACCATGCATTTGTTCCTCTTCAAATTGCTAGAACATCCACATATACGTAAGGCCTACATCTTCTCCACTGCTGATAAGGTCTTCACAAGGAGCATCAATGATGATTTCTTCTTCGTTGTCGCTCATGACAACCTCCTAAAAGGATACAGATTGGATCTTTTGTTCCTCTCCTACCTCTTGTAAAATAGATTCTTCCTTGAGAAGGGGTGAAGTAGAGAAAGCATGTGGAAGAGGGAATAGTCCTTGAGCTAGAATCGAATGATTCTCCTCTCTCCACTTGATCATCACTTCATCAATATCAGGCACAGCCTGATAACTCTCTTGGAAATGTGTAGGTGGGGTGTGTTCAGGCATGGAATATGCTATTTGGCCTGAATCATCCACCACACATTGGCTGAGGAATTTCTCTTTGGACTCCAACTCTGTAATTTTCCTACTCAGATCTTCTTGGAAAAGCTTTTCCTAGAGGCTGTCAGCATTATCACAGGCAGGTGCAGCTTCAGCTTCTTCAAGGTTTTGAGAAAAACCCTATTTTTCTTCTATTCTACCCCATGATTCCACTATCTTCCCCTAATTCAGGATCTCTGAATTAAAATTCTGCCCCTGCGAACAGGCAGCAACTTTGTTTTCCACAAGGTCCTGAGGCTCTTCCACAAGGTCTATAAATTTTCCCCCTCTTTCAAGGAGCAGCTTCATCCTAGCCTCTAAATCTTTGATTTGTTTGGCTAGGTTGTCCTAAAAGAGTCTTTCTTGGAGGTGGCTAGCATGATCCTCTTCAAAGCTCTAAGTTGGTCCTTGGCATTCCTTCCTCTGACTTGAAATTTGTGCATCATGTTGGAGAACTTGGGGAGGCTAAGGAATGCAAGGAAAACACTATTGGTGCATTAGAGGAACCTCTAGAAGAGGGACGTGCTGGCTAATGGTATTATTCTCAATAGAAGATTCCTAATCTAAGGAGTTGGAAAGATTGATCTCCATGGGAGGTTGCTCTGATGCCATTTGGTGTTGGAAGGCCAGGTGCACAAGATTGGGAGTGGCTGTATTTGATGAGCTGGAGTGAACAAGTGCAATTTGATAAAATGGATTTGGTGTAAAAGAGGGGGTTTTCTTTAGGATAGGAAGGGGTGTGCAAGGCTGACTACCTTGGATAGATGGATTACTCCATTTTGTTACCTCCTCCTTCATGGACTACAAGGTCTGTGTTTACCTAGACAAGCACTCCTCTTTATACATCAGCTCTTGTTGATATTTGTACTCCTCTTCCAACCTGTCGATTTCTTTTGTCTGCTTCTCAAATCCCAATGCCACCTCCCTTATCATTGTAGGGCAACTAAGAGAGCCACTTGAGGGGATTGCATAAATATCTAAAGTTTGATCACACTCACATGAAGGAAAACAAGATCCATGATTTTGTGCAAAAGAAGTATACATACAAGAAATGGATGATTTTTGATGGCACCAGGCTGCTTAACCAGTAGATTTACTCAGAGTCACCAGATGTTAAAGAAACTTGATTTGTTATAATAGGACCAGCATCAATCCTGAAACCTTATTGTATTAAAAAATTGGTAAAAAACACAGTCCCACCAGGCGTGCCAAAACTATTGACGCACACGGTGCTGGAAAAGAAAGATTTTGCATTGAAAAATACAATCCCACTGGGCGTACCAAAACTGTTGATGCTGGAAAGTGCACCTAGTTTGGTAGGAAAATGGATTCCTGCCCTCTCCCTGCAACATGGAAACTCATCTCTCACCTGTGGAATGGCGAAGCAGGAGAGGAGAGTCTCTAGGTATGGGCTAGTTCCCTCTGATGTATCTTGTTTGTTCTAGGCAGTGCAAAATATAGATATATAGATATACTTGGGGGGATGAAAAGGGAGAAGAAAATGCATGAAAACAAATAGCCTACTCTAAAAGAGGTGATACACCAAAAAATGAAATGACCTTCCCACCTCCACACTTAGGATCAAACAAAACATACATACATTGAGACTTGGCAGAAAGACCAAGTTGCTGGAAATGACAGGGAGGTTCTTATGGAAAGCACAGGAAATAGGGACTCACCAAGGTGCTGAGAAATACACACTGTAAGTGACCTCTCCTATTCTATACCTCTAAAACAAAACTCTACTCTTGGTAGCAACAGACAATGGCACTTTGTAGATCACAGGTTTGCTGGTGTTGGACCTATGAGAGCATCAAGAGACAATGACTGGACACAGACCAACATTCAATGCATACTCTACACAATCCATCCAAGAAAGAGGTAAAAACTATCTTTTATTGATTCAGGTGGAAAATTTGCAGAGCTATGCTCTTTACAAAATTGGAGAAGATTTTTTGATAATGACCAAGTCTGCATATTTATATGGAAAGAGCCAAGAGGAGTCAAGGGGCAGCTTGAGTCTCCATTGGGAAGAGGGAGAATAATGTAGATTACGTCATAAGTCTACTAGGACCATGCTTGTTG